>JASEVX010000001.1:9736293-9966233 GCA_031761405.1 Serripes groenlandicus | reverse complement strand
ACAGATTTGTTGTATCTGGGAAAAGGGTCAAGTTGAAAAGAATCGTGTGATGGAATGGCCCAATTAGAAGAATGGTCAGGGTATGCGTACCTAGAGACCTAGAGGTTAACCCTTTCCCTCATGAAGACGCTTTCTGACGCCTCTGCAGCAGACGGCTATTTGAAAACATAGTGACAAAGGAAGAAATTGCACAAAACGTGCAATTTCTCCTTTTGACACAATGTTTCCCACTTTTAGTCATAGGTTATCCATTCAATTATAGAGATTTTCTATTTTTTGAACAAATACGTTCAAAGTCGTCTGCTGCAGAATTGTCGTATGAGGGAAAGGGTTAATGTTGTTGTTCTTGATGATTAAACTGTCAATAATGGAGATATTTTTTAAAGAGATGTTTTCAAAGTCGTCTGCTACAGATTTGTTGTATCTGGGAAAGAATTAAAAGAATCATGTGATGGAATGGCCCAATTAGAAGAATGGTCAGGGTATGCGTACCTAGAGATTAATGTTGTTGTTCTTGTTTCTGTCCTCCTCACACCATTCTGGTAAGGGTAGTCTTGAGTACTTCAACTTGAGTAGGTCTCCCACTTCATTTATGATATCTAAGGCCTGAAAACGTGAAAGGTCAGAATAACATGCTTACCTTTTATCACATGACAATGCTTGTATCCGATCTAATATACCCTTTACATATTTCTTTTTATCACATAACTTGCACTCCAGGAGTGACATAAAGCAGTGACATAAATATTATATGTAACTAGTTACATAAATAGCCGACTCACAGCATGTATGTGACGTCACTCACTCCAGTGTGACGTCACTTTAAATGACAGCATATTGTTTACAATTGTTCTAAATTTAGGCATTTACTAAAAATATTGTTTAAAGAGAATAAATCTCGATAAATGAAATGTTATAAGTGCCTTGTTGCTAATTTTGTATAAAATCAAAAGGTTATTGGTAGGGACTACTTTTTACAGTGGAAGTATGCATTAGAACTTCGGAGTGAACTTTGGTCACTGTTTATATGAGGACGAAGAAAGATCAATTTAAAGATTGAAAACAATCTTTTTATGGTGTTATGTGATAAATAGAATCTTACATTCGTGCTTATTTGATATCGTTTTTATGAAACTTGTCAACTGAAACGAATATGACGCTCTGCAGAGCCTCGCATCATATTATTTCAGTCAACTCGTTTCGTAAAAACAATAACAAATAAGCACTCATGTAAGATCCTCTATATATGTAACATGTGTAATATAACATGACTGAATCAATATTTTTGTATTCATCCGCGAATGTTTCCAAATGGCTGAGAACGTGTATCCGGTAAACACAAACATCACGATAAATGGATGAGGTAAAGGGACCATTATCAGTCAAAAAATAATTTCCCTCATATAGACGCTTTCTGACGCCTCTACAGCAAGCTGCTTTTTGAAAACATAGTGATAAAAGAAGAAATTGCTTAAAACGAGCAATTTCTCCTTTTGCCACAATGTTTTTCCACTTTTAGGCATCAATTATAGAGATTTTCTATTTTTTGACAAAATATGTTCAAAGTCGTCTGCTGCATAATTGTTGTATGAGGGAAAGGGTTAAATGCTCACCTTGTCTACCATTTCCCTTGTGTGAGCCGCCGATAAGCAGAATCGAGCCCTCGACTCTATGATTGGGGTGGCAGGGAAACCCACTACAACAATCCCAAGGCCACGTTTAAGACACTCTCTACTGAAGGCCCTGTAAGAATATAGAAAAGTGCAAAATGAAAATATTATAGAAATCAAATCATTCAATTATAATCTAATTCAACTATTTTTAAAACATGTACTTCTGTCATATTTTTTAGATTCATAAGATTACATTGTTTTAAAAATAACAAGCCAATAACTCTCTAATCAGCCATATTTGAAGTTTCTTAATGAATTATTTTTTTATAAAATGGCATTTAAATAGGAATTAAGCAGCTTAATTAAAGGTAGTTTGAATATTACTAAAATGTTTATTATTTCTTGCATAATTTAACATGTTAATTTTAGAAATAAGTAAAAAAAATTGTTTTTGACAAAAGGAGCTAATTTTTTTTTTAATAAAGCAATTTTCTAAACCAGAGGAAAAATTTAAGAGAGAAATTTATTGTACTTTGTTAATGATGGAAAAATCGAAAGAAATTTTTTTTAGTGCATATAACAGTAGAGTGTCTGGCATTATCAATATGACCAAAATGTTATGCTTTAAACCCTTTCTCGCATACGACAATTCTGCAGCAGACGACTTTGAACATATTTTGTCAAAACATAGAAAATCTCCATAATTTGAGCAATTTCTTCTTTTGTCACTATGTTTCCAAAAAGCCGTCTGCTGGAGAGGCGTCAGAAAGCGTCTATATGAGGAAAAGGGATAGTTAACCCTTTTCCACATACAGCATATCCGCAGCAGACGAGTTTGTAAAACATCAAGATCAAAAATATGGGAAATTTCTATAAATGAAAGTATAAAATAGAGTTGAAAATTTTCCTTTTGCCCCAATGTTTTCAATTAATCTACTGCAGATGTGTTTATATGAGGGAAGGTGATAAACATTGTGTCAAAAGTTGTTTTAGATTTAACCCTTTCTGATGCCTCTGCAGCAGACAAATTTTGAAAACATTTTGACGAAAGGAGAAATTGCTCAAAATGAGCAATTTCTCCTTTTGCCACAATGTTTTCAACTTTATTCAATAATTGATCTCTCATTTATCGAGTTTTCATATTTGTGCCACAATGTCTTCAAAGTACTTTTAGATGAATGAATGTATATTGTTTTATGGCGCATCAACAGCTAAGGTCATTTAGCGCGCATTTAAATTTTATTATTCATGTTCCCTGGGTGAACAAACCAGTACTAGGCTAGAAAATGTGCCTTGCCCAAGGGCACTCCACCATGACCGAATTGCCGCGACTGGGGATCGAACCCATGACACCCGGTTTCGAAATCCCCGACGCTAACCACTCGACCACTTTTAGATGAAACAATTACATCTTATCAAAGAGTGCTACTAGAGTAATGCATTCTATTCTTTATGGTTTTGAAACTGGGGTAACGGAGAGTGTTGTGCAGCTTGTGCCACAAAGAATAGACTCAAGACTTTAACCCTTTCCCTCATACGACAATTCTGCAGCAGATGACTTTGAACATATTTTGTCAAAAAGTAGAAAATCTCTATAATTGAATGGATAAACTATGACTGAAACTGGAAAACTTAGTGGCAAAAGGAGAAATTGCACGTTTTGTGCAATTTCTTCTTTTGTCACTATGTTTTCAAAAGGCCGTCTACTGCAGAGGCGTCAGAAAGCGCCTATATGAGGGAAAGGGTTAACCTATAACAACAAAATTGCTCAGACGACCTTGAAAACATCTCTTTAAAAAATATCTCCATTATTGACAGTTTAATCATCAAGAACAACAACATTAACCCTTTCCCTCATACGACAATTCTGCAGCAGACGACTTTGAACGTATTTGTTCAAAAAATAGAAAATCTCTATAATTGAATGGATAACCTATGACTAAAAGTGGGAAACATTGTGTCAAAAGGAGAAATTGCACGTTTTGTGCAATTTCTTCTTTTGTCACTATGTTTTCAAAAGGCCGTCTACTGCAGAGGCGTCAGAAAGCGCCTATATGAGGGAAAGGGTTAACCTATAACAACAAAATTGCTCAGACGACCTTGAATACATCTAGCCAACATTGGGAAAACCTCTATAAATGGAAATATAATAATTGCAAAGAGTTCAATACCTAGTGGTTTAACCCTTTACCACCTATAGATGCATCTGCAGCAGACGATTTTTGAAATCATTGTGACAAAAGGAGAAAGTGCTTAGAACGAGCAATTTCTCCTTTTGCTACAATGTTTTCAACTTTTTTCAGTAATCATACCTACAATTATACAAATTTTCCATATTTTTGGGTAGGCATGTTCAAAGCCGTCTGCTGCAGATTTGCTATATGTGGGAAAGGGGGAAAGGGTTAACTCTTTCCCTCATATAGACGCTTTCTGACGCCTCTGCAGCAGACAGCTTTTTGAAAACATAGTGACAAAAGAAGAAATTGCACAAAACGTGCAATTTCTCCTTTTGCCACAATGTTTTCCATTTTTTTGTCATATGTTATCCATTCAATTATGGAGATTTTCTATGTTTTGATAAAATACGTTCAAAGTCGTCTGCTGCAGAAATGTCGTATGTAGGATAGGGTTAAGTCATTTGCGGCTGCTAGTGGAATATTTTTTTCGAGGGGATAATCAACAAAAGACTAAAATTATCACAAGTTATCCCTATAAATGATGTATTTAACCCTTTCCCACCTGCAGACGCATTTTGACGCAACAGCAGCAGACGACTTTTGAAAACATTTGTGTCCCAAAATGAAATTGCTCATGATGATCAATTTCTCCTTTGGCCACAATGTTTTCAACTTGATTTAACCCTTTCCCTCATATAGACGCTTTCTGATGCCTCTGCAGCAGACAGCTTTTTGAAAACATAGTGACAAAAGAAGAAATTGCACAAAACGTGCAATTTCTCCTTTTGACACAATGTTTTCCACTTTTAGTCATAGGTTATCCATTCAATTATAGAGATTTTCCATTTTTTGTACAAAATACGTTCAAAGTCGTCTGCTGCAGAATTGTCGTATGAGGGAAAGGGCTAACAATTAAGCTATCTTTTATGGAGATTTTTTCAGGTTTTTGTCACTATGTTTTCAAAGTCGTCTGCTGCAGATTTGCTGTAAGGGGGAAAGGGATAAATGGCTATAGACTTTATGAAAGTTTGTAAGGAAAAAATGGTGAAATCAAATATTTTACTTGAAAAAATGAAAATTGGAAAAACTGATGGATGTTTATACAACATGGGTTGTTAAAATATATGTAACCCCTTTCCCACCTGTACGCGCGCAGTCTGACATTTCTGGAGCAGATGACATTCAAAAACATTGTGGCAAAAGGAGAAGTTGCTCATGATGAGCTATTTCTCCTTTATCACAATGTTTTCCACTCTATTCATTAATTAATGAATATATATTATTAAATACATTTCACATTTTCCCAACATTTTACAAATTCAACAGTTCATACTAATTAACTAATACACAATTTAAAAGCATAACATTTAACCCTTTCCCTCATACGCCAATTTTGCAGCAGACGACTTTGAACATATTTTGTCAAAAAATAGAACACCTCTGTAATTGAATGGATAACCTATGACTAAAAGTGGAAAACATTGTGGCAAAAGGAGAAATTGCTCGTTCTGAGCAATTTCTTTTTTTGTCACTATGTTTTCCAAAAGCTGTTTGCTGCAGAGGCGTCAGAAAGCGTCTATATGAGGGAAAGGGTTAAACTATTTAGTATGGATAGACAATCTAAAATATTATGCAAAGTTTCTATCTTCTGCCCAATCATGGAATAATGAATCTTCTAATATATTATTTTCAGACTTATTTATTGAATAAAGTTTAAATCATAGTTGCAAAATGAGAAAATTGCTCATCATGAGCAATTTCTGCTTTTGCCAAAATGTTTTCAAAAGTATGCAGGTTTCAGAAAGAGTTTGTAAGTGGAAAACGGTTATGACAATATAAACCAAAAGGCATAAACTGGGAGACATGTCCTTGAACTTTGGGTTTCAGTTCATATTATATTCTAAGATAATGCACAATTTCAAGATAAAGCACCAAATTTATATAAACTACAAACACTAGTGTATGCTGTTTGCATGGATATTCATAAACACTTTTCAATCCTATCTAAAAATAATTCTAAGCATGGATATTCATAAACACTTTTCTAGCCTATCTATACATTATTGGTATGGATATTCATAAACACTTTTCAAACCTATCTAAAAAATAATAAGCATGGATATTCATAAACACTTTTCAATCCTATCTAAAAATAATAAGCATGGATATTCATAAACACTTTTCAAACCTATCTAAAAATTATAAGCATGGATATTCATAAACACTTTTCTAGCCTATCTATAAATTCTAAGCATGGATATTCATAAACACTTTTCAATCTTATCTATAAATTCTAAGCATGCCATGGATATTCATAAACACTTTTCTAGCTTATCTATAAATTCTTAGCATGGATATTCATAAACACTTTTCAATCCTATCTAAAAATTCAAAGCATGGATATTCATAAACATTTGTCTAGCCTATCTATAAATTCTAATTATTACATTTCCTGGCCACCTAAGAAATACTTGAGAGTACGAAGAAACATGTGTAGCCTGCCATTTTGTCAGAGTAAAAAGTGTGACAGACAGACGGGTGGACGGATGGGGAAGTGATCCCTGTGTATCTCCCTGCCTAGTCAGGCAACACAACAAACTGCAGGACCGTTAACCCTTTCCCTCATACTACAATTCTGCAGCAGACGACTTTGAACATATTTTGTCGAAAAATAGTAAATCTCTATAACTCTATAAATCTCTATATCCATTCTATAACTGAATGGATAACCTATGACTAAAAGTTGAAAACATTGTGGCAAAAGGAGAAATTGCTCGTTTTGGGCAATTTCTTCTTTTGTCACTATGTTTTCAAATAGACGTCTGCTGCATAGGCGTCAAAAAGTGTTATATGAGGGAAAGGGTTAACCTGTGAGGGTCAACAAACATTAATGCCAAAATAAACACCGGACTTCACTAACACATAGAATTATAAAGCAGAATATGATGAAATATACTTTCAGCAAGAAGTCAAAGCAGCTACACATCACACCAATTACGTAGTACATTGAATATTTTGTTCATTCAAATACACAAGCAATGAAGGTACAGTACAGATAGCGTGTGAATTATGCACAGTCCATAATTACCATCACTGTGTGCAACAATCAAATAGGGGTATGTCGGTATAAAGATTGCATCTAACATTTTTTTCCGTAGTAATTAGCCCTCAACATACAGTGTCTGAATACCTGCCCTAGTTTAACCATAGTATTGTGAATGTGTCGATCCCCATGAAGACAGATAGTAACTAGAACTATCACTGAAGATGATAAATACCCCCCCAAAACAGCACCTTGACCTACACCATAACTTAATAAGTAAAAGGGCCATAACTCTGTACAAAAGTAAGACCTTTAGGGTATGCACATCTCCTCTTGGTATAGAAGCTTAACGTAAAATGTTATTGAATTCCACCCAGTGGTTTGTAAGAAAAAGGCCGGACAAAATATGGCTTCAGGCCGACCGACCGACAGACAGCCCAACACAGTGATTCCTATATACCCCCTCTTCTTTGAAGGGGGTATAACTAGATCCCTTGCCTTGATATGGCTCATATAAGCTTAGTTAAGTATTAATGATTCAGTCATAATACTTTTTAAAGATATTGTCCGAATGGGAGAAATTACTAACATTAACCCTGTCCAACATACAACACATCTGTTGCAGAAGATTTTCAAAATAACTAAACATTGTGGCAAAAGGAGAAATTACTCTTTAAGCGTAATATCACCTTTTGTCACTGTTCACAAAAGTCTTCTGCTGCAGAGTCGTCAAAATGCATCTGTTTGTGTGAAAGGGTTAAAAATGGAATTTCAAACAATATCTCCAAATCCCTTCATTTTCCCACTTTTTTCCACTTTATTTTTTTTTCTGCACAAGAAGGTTCTATTCAGGTCTATTGGGTAATGGGTTAATATATATATCAATACAGATTTTATTCAAATTAGCAGCTATAGAGATCATTATGATTAATGTAAGCTGTCAGTTATTTTCAGTGTAGGTGTGCATCCCTTGGTGTTTTCTTATGCTTTAACCCTTTCCCTCATACGACAATTCTGCAGCAGACAACTTTGAACATATTTTGTTAAAACATAGAAAATCTCCATAATTGAATGGATAAACTATGACAAAAAGTGGAAAACATTGTGGCAAAAGGAGAAATTGCACGTTTTGTGCAATTTCTTCTTTAGTCACTATGTTTTCAAAAAGCCGTCTGCTGCAGAGGCGTCAGAAAGCGTCTTTATGAGGGAAAGGGTTAAATAATGTTATCCAAGTACTAAAATGTGTTTTCAAAAAATTTAAATTAACTTGAAGACTAGTTTTTCTGATAATTTACTTCCTCACTAGAACACTTAACGATTTCCATCATACGACAATTCTGCAGCAGACAACTTTGAACATATTTTGTCAAAAAATAGAAAATCTCTAAAATTGAATGGATAACCTATTACTAAAAGTGGAAAACATTGTGGCAAGACAGCAGATAATGATGTAAAACTCACACGATGTTAACCCTTTCCCTCATATAGACGATTCCTGATGCCTCTTCAGCAGATGGCTTTCTGAAAACATAGTGACAAAAGAAGAAATTGCTCAAAACAAGCAATTTCATTTGCCACAATGTTTTCCACATTCAGTCATATGTAATCTATTCAATTATAGAGATTTTCTATTTTTATAAGGGAAAGGGTTAAAATTTTGTTTGTATGAAAGTTAAAAACGTAAGAAAATGGAAACATAGCAACAAAGCATTTGATTGTTTGGTGTTTAGCATTGCTTTCAACAATTCTTCAGTTATATCACCACATTTCTTGGGTAATTTACCAGTACATGTATTACTGGTCCATTTATCCTGACTCCAGGTCAGTCATAATGCTAACACCTCAACCCTGAGCACACAGCGAAGCAGGGCAGCCATAACAACCATCTTTTAAGTCTTTTGGTATGACCAAGCCGGGGATCGAACCCGCAACCTCCCACAGCAGAGGTGGAAGCTCACAACTACACCACCAACGCGGTTAGCAACAAAGCAATGAAGACACAGTCATGACCTATTAATGCAATGTGTGACGGACGGACAGACAAACAGACAGATATGCACAGAGAAGTGATCCCTAATTGCCCTGCTGCCTCACAGGTAGGCAACATGAGGCAGACAAGCAGACAGACACATAGGAAACCACAGTGGAACTACTATCTGGCATTGGTGGGGACTAACTAACAAAATTAAAGCAGGCTTTGGGGGCCGATTAACAAAATTAAAGCAGGCTTTGGGGGCTAACTAATAAAATTAAACCAGGCTTTGGGGGCTAACTAACAAAATTAAACCAGGCTTTGGGGACTAACTAACAAAATTAAACCAGGCTTTGGGGGCCGACTAACAACATTTAACCTGGCTTTGGGGGCACACTAACAAAAATAAACCTGGCTTTGGCTTTAGGGCCTGACTAACAAAATTAAACCAATCCATAATTTTTGATTTATTTTCTGTTGAACATCTTATTTCATAACAAACCTTAGCTGTTTTCAAGGTTGCAAAAAGAATATTCAGTATAATGAGCAATGAGTTTGTGGACGAACATGATTGTGATGACATGAAAATAAATTAAAACATGTCTTACTTCAAACTTATATTGAATTGAAACTTTTGATTCACTATGCATAATTAGAAAATAAACCAAGAATGCTGAAGGAAGATGGGTGTGACCTGCCAATAACTACATGATGATCCTATATCGCACACCTGAATCAATACATGTATAATTTAAACTCTTTTCAAAGTATTTACTCTAAGCATATAAGCACATAAGCGTTAACAATTAACAATCTTGGTAGAGGGCCACCCAAGGAACCTTTATGCCAATTATTTTTTTCAAATTGGGGCTATACTCTTGATCACAAAGTTTTTTTAGTTTTCACTATACATACATATAATGAAAAAAAGCCCCACCCCTTGGCAACATGCATAAAGGGTGTAAACTACTAATTATCCTTGGACACGATTTTAAATAGTAAATAGCATTGCAATACATAACATATGACTCCTTTCTCATAACATTTTCACTAGCTTTTTCCACACAAGGTATTCAATAAATGGAATAAAAAACACCACAATAATCCCAAAAGTTATTTGTGAGTATATTTCAAAATATAATATCAATTGAAAATATTTTGGTGAGAAGCACTAACTAGCAACATGTCAAAGAGAAGAGTTAACACATAACCTGTGATTGGCTAGTGTAAAACAAACACATCACCTGATTGGCTAGTGTAAAACTCTACCCAAATTGACGAAACACAGAATGAGTCGTCAGTTTGATATTAGAAAACAGAATTAACCAGACTCCCACCATTAAGCCAAGATGTATATTACTATTCAGTCCATTGGTTCTTTTTTATCACATTTAACCCCCCTTTTCCTACACGCGTACACATTTCGATGCATCCGCAGCAAACAACTTTTGAAAACAATGCGACAAAAGGAGAAATTGCTTATAATGAGTAATATCTCCGTTGAACAGAATGTTTTCAACTCTATTCAACATTTTAACTTCAAATTATTGGAGATTTATTAGAAAATTTTGCCTTGAAACTTTCAATCATCTGCTTCAGAATTGTTGGAAGTGCAGGCCAAGGGTTTTCAAATACATCTGTTGATTTGCCTAGAATGCGTATGTTTTTTAACCCTTTCCCTCATAGAACAGTTCTGCAGCAGACGACTTTGAACATATTTTGTCAAAAAATAGAAAATCTCCATAATTGAATGGATAACCTTATAATGACTAAAAGTGGAAAACATTGTGGCAAAAGGAGAAATTGATCATTTTGAGCAATTTCTTCTTTTGTCACTATGTTTTCAAAAAGCCGTCTGCTGCAGAGGCGTCAGAAAGCATCGTCTATATGAGGGAATTTCCAGAAAGGGTTAAATAACACTAGTTTGACTGTACTTAATAATAATATAAATCTTTCGACATAAGTAAGAGCCAGGTTAATATTTTTAAGTAATACGCCGAATCGAAACCATTATGGGAAAAGGAATACATTCTTGTCATCAGCATTATTCCTCCTCCAATATTGATTAACACATCAGACAAACCAGGTTCAAGGTTAATATATGTTACAATGATTGAAAATAAAGGTGAATATTAACCCTTTCCCTCATACGACAATTCTGCAGCAGAAGACTTTGAACGTATTTTGTCAAAACATAGAAAATCTCCATAATTGAATGGAAAACCTATGACAAAAAGTGGAAAACATTGTGGCAAAAGGAGAAATTGCATGTTTTGTGCAATTTCTTCTTTTGTCACTATGTTTTCAAAAAGCCATCTACTGCAGAGGCGTCAGAAAGCGTCTATATGAGGGAAAGGTTTAAGGGAATACCTGTGACGATATTACCCCGAATTGACTAGCACCTAAAATATGTATCTAGCATAAGTATGCAGTATACCGCCATTGCTAGACAAGAGCACAAAGTCCATAGTAATTATTATCATCATCTTTCGATGCATTAATGAGTTAACTCAATTAATAATGCTATTTTGCCATAAAAGTTGCTGGAGACCAAAGTACTTATAATATGTCCAGTTGCTACCAAATTAATTCACATTTCTGTTTCTGCTAGTAATTGTTATACTGGAAGATAGGGCCTTAGAAGTAGAGCCTCAGCTATTGTATCCCATGGTAGTAGGGTACACTAATGGGACCCCCCCAAACACTTGGCATGACAAGTTGTTGAATATCGGATCAAATGAAGATAGTAACTTAGGTTTTTTTGTTTTTTTTACTTCAAAAACCTAAATAAGCTTAAACATGGGTCTGTTATGATTGATTGATTGATTGATTGATTTGGGCTTAACGCCGTTTTCAAAAAAAATTCAATCATATCACGGCAACCAGTTAACATAACATACTTTCCATGCTTTTCCACGTAGACTGTTAAACAGCCCATTGGTGAAAGAATGTTGGCCGAGTCGGGATTCAAACTCACAACCCCTGGGGGTCTGTTATGATGTTGACCAGCTTTTTCCCACATACAACAAATCTGCAGAAGAGGACTTTAAAAACAGTTAAAAACATTGTCGCAAAAGAAGAAATTTGCTCACTAGGATATTTTCAAAAGTCGTCTATTGCAGATGTCTCACAATGAGTCTGCAAATTGGACAGGGCTAAATACCTTTTGGTCAAACACAGCATTGTGATGTTGTTAGGAGGACGGTTTAGATTTATATTAACCCTTTCCCTCATATAGATGCTTTCTGACGCCTCTGCAGCAGACAGATTTGAAAACACAGTGACAAAAGAAGAAATTGCTCAAAACAAGCAATTTCTCCTTTTGCCACAATGTTATTCACTTTTAGTCAAAGGTTAACCATTCAATTATAGAGATTTTCAATTTTTTGACAAAATATGTTCAAAGTCGTCTGCTGCAGAATTGTTGTATGAGGGAAAGAGTTAAAAAGGGGACAAAAATAATACAAATAGAAAACCTTTTTGGTCATTTCATATTGAACCAGACAAATGATTTTGCATTGCTGCTTTTCACTCAATATTTGAATGTAACTGGTTAAACTGAAGGGCATGGTTCTAATGTTGCTAGGGTAAACATAAATGTGTATTTATGTTTATATACCATTTAAGCAAGCAATAACTTTCTACAAAAAGGCAATTTGTGCAGAGTTCAAGCGAAATGGCTTTAACTACATATATATATATAAATATATATTTCAAAATATGCATTTACAACCGTTAAGCATTCAAAATATCCATTATAATTTGATCTAAAAACAGCTAAAGCAATAAGCAACCATCTCTAATAGAAATTCAAACCATTTCTCATTTTACATGTTTTCATTTTGAAAGGACCTTTTAACAACCTATTGTTAAGGATTTGCGCACAGAGATTTTACCAATATTTTATACTGATGAATTGAACAAGTCAGAAGTTATATAAACTTCAATCTGCACCCTTCGTTTAGACAATTACTGATTAGGAACGTCCCCTATTTACAATTAAATAATGATGATAATCTCTCTAGATGTTTTTCCTCAGTGCATATACTATGTGCATCTTACAATTAACCTAGTGTGAGATTAAGGCAAGAAATACTATAATATATAAATTTGTTCTGCGTAAACATTGAAATTCATCACTCTTCATATAAACCCTCCAATAATCACCAAATGAAAGCCAAAGACTGTCTGAGAGAATTTACTGCATAAATAACCTATTAACCCTTTCCCTCATACGACAATTCTGCAGCAGACGACTTTGAACATATTTTGTCAAAAAATAAAAAATCTCTATAATTGAATGGATGACCTATGACTAAAAGTGGAAAACATTGTGTCAAAAGGAGAAATTGCTCGTTTTGTCCCAAAGATGCTCATGGAATATGTGTAAGACTTGATGAAAATATCAATTCCATAGTCTCAAAAGAGTTCTACAGATTCCTGTGGAACACTTATATGACTAATTGTAAATGCAGCTTAGATGGGTTAACATCACAGTGCTTAATCTACAGCTTATCTTTAAATATTTTGACTTCCTTAATTACTCAAATATAGTGTTAGTTTCCTTTCAACTTCGAATCTTTGATACTAATAGATTTATTTATTTATTTATTTATTGGGGTTTTACGCCGCTTTCAACATTATTTCAGTTATATCACGGCGACAGTTCACTTATTCATAATCCCTGAGTAAACAAACCAGTACTAGGCTAGAAAATGTGCCTTGCCCAAGGGCACTCCACCATGACCGTAGTGCCGCGACTGGGGTTCGAACCCGGGACACCCGGTTTAAAAAATCCCCGACGCTAACCACTCGACCATGATACTAATAGTTAGTCCAACAGAAGTAACAACAACATGCAAAGCATAAACAGCATGTAACACTATCTAGTAAAAATAAATATCACTGGATGTTCTGCAACAGAGATGATGATGGTAATTATAAAAGTTGGACTTTGTGCTCGTTCCTACAGTCAGCAAAGGCCAGAACCCTGTGGATATTCTGACTTACGCAATTTTAGAGGGCATGAAAAGAAGCAAAGGAACAACGGGGGAATCTTTGTTCCCGTATATGATAAAGCCCATCTCGTGAAGACGTCGTCGAAAATAACGACAGTTGCGTTTCAACAGTTGAATTCTTCTAAAACCTGCAGGAAAGAAACACTTTAGTTTTGGTTTTATTTATATAAGATAACTTAAATATAACTAGAATAATAGGTGATATTGTCATAGAAAATATAAGTCAACTTGACAAATTACAGTACCCCTGACTTAATTTGTAATTCAAATTCTTAAAATTGGTCATGTGGCAAAATCACTTTCACTTGTGATTACTTTCTTTACATATCTTTATTTAATCCTAAATGGAACTTAAACAAATTTGTTTAACCCTTTCCCTCGTATAGACGTTTTCTGACGCCTCTGCAGCAGACGGCTTTTTTAAAACATAGTGACAAAAAAAGAAATTGCTCAAAACGAGCAATTTCTCCTTTTGCCACAATGTTTTCCACTTTTGGTCATAGGTTATCCATTCAAGTATAGAGATTTTCTATTTGTTGACAAAATATGTTCAAAGTAGTCTGCTGCAGAATTGTCGTATGAGGGAAAGGGTTAAGCCACCAAAACTGTGTGATATTTTCTTTTTCTTTTTTCGCAGAGGATCTCAAGTTCACTGTATCAACATGACTTATATTTACTATAACATGGAAAACAGTTAAACCTTTCTGACATTGGTTGTCTCATGTTTGGAACAAGAGCTTTTGGCTTAAATTCCGTAAAAACACTTAAAAAATCAATCGAAAGCCTGCAAATCAACAATATAAAGTTTGAAAATGATTAACACAAATCATTTACTGTCTTTACAGTCGCTGATTTCAGCTTAGTTTGGTATAAAATTAAAGAGACAAAAAATGCATTGTTAAGACTCGAACCTAATGTAGGAAAGATTTAATATATAACCATGCCATTTCTGACGGACCAATAAGCCATGACAACAAGGCTTTATGGTCGGGGTCTAACAGGTGTTTGAAGGAAGTAGTTCACTTACACAGTCCGACTAGGGTAATATAAGAGCATAGGAACAACTGGTGAATCTTTATTGCCATAAATAATAAACCCACTCTGATGCAATCGCTGTCTAAAGTAATAGACATTTTCTTTTAACTGCTGTATTCGTCTTAAGCCTGAAATAAGTCTTCATTTTCACTCGCATGGCAATTATCATATCTGCAGGGTGGCCCTGAAGCTCTCACCTGAGTACAATGGCTCTATATAATATGGTGGTGGCCTAGTGACCTGGTTTTTGCCCTGACATGACCCATATTCGCACTTGGTCTCGATATGATCAAGATATGCATTTTGACAAAGTTTCAACCTGCTCAATCTAAAAATGCAGTTTCTTGAGTGTTAAAAAGAATGTTCTCAAATTTAACCTAGTGACATAGTTTTTGATCCGACATGACCTACATTTTAATGTGGTCTAGATATCCTTAACCCTTTCCCTCATACGACAATTCTGCAGCAGCCGACTTTGAACATATTTTGTCAAAAAATAGAAAATCTCTATAATTGAATGGATAACCTATGACTTAAAGTGGAAAACATTGTGTCAAAAGGAGAATTTGCACGTTTTGTGCAATTTCTTCTTTTGTCACTATGTTTTCAAATAGCCGTCTGCTGCAGAGGTGTCAGAAAGCGTCTATATGAGGGAAAGGGTTAAGACAAACATTCTCTCATCTTTTCAACATTTTCAACTTAAAAATGTGGTCTCAAGTTAAAAATGCAGCCTCTAGTGTTAACAAGATTTTTTCTCAAGTTTGGCCTAGTGACCAAGTTTGTGACTGGACGTAACCCATATCAAAACTGGGTATAAATATCATTCAAGACAAACATTTTGACAAAGTTTCAAGTTAAAATTGACCTTGGTATCAGCAAGATAAACAAACTGAATACTACGTTTCATGAAGATTGGATGAAAATAATGATTGTAGACGACGGACAAAAGGTGATTACAATAACTCACACTGAGCACCTCGTGCTCCGGTGAGCTAAAACTATCTAGGCAAAAATACAGTAAGTAATTAGAATTCTTAAATCGAGTTGAAAACAGTTCCTTTTGATGAGCAATTTCTTCTTTCTTCTTTTTTCTGCGGAGAGCATTGAGGCTGCAGATTTTAAATACGTAGAAAATTGTCACCAAAAGACCAGCTAATTTAAAACTCCGACATGTAGTTCTGCTATGCTTGCACAATATATTTTTTCTTCCATATTGTTTTCTTGGTTAAAGGTGCAATTACTCTTTTTCCTAAAATGTTTTCCTCTCTGTCTCAAAATATTAACTCCCAATTATCTGGGTATTACTTTTTTCTTTTAGATATTTTCAAAGCAGATGACCTACCAATTATCATACAGCTGGTGATCATTAAATAAGAATCCCACATACAGAAACATTTAAACTTCTGCAGCAGATGACCTTTGAAAGGATTTTGGCATATAAATAAGCAATTTCTCTTTTTGCCACAATGTTTTCAACTATATTTAATAATTGAACAGTCATTTTTAGAGATTTTTATATCCGTCTGCTGCAGATAAGGTTAAAATATGAAACAAATATAACATCGAAACTGTATTAATGGATAATAATCTACAATCTGACAAGATGACATTTATTGCAATGTAAACATAGTGCAGCCCAAACAATGGATGCCATGTTTCCAAATAAGGCAATTCATATGGAGCTAATTATTTTTTTTGCCTTTTAGCCCCTTCTCATATGCAGCATTACATATTTGAAAACATTGTTGCAAAGGAAGAAATGGCTCATATTAAGTGATCTGTCTTTTTTTCACATAGTTCTCAACTGGATTCAAGTCGTCTGCTGCAGATTTTTTTATTTGTAGGAAAGAGTTAGGACAGTGTCAGAGACAACTCTGTAAGAAGTCCATCAAGACCAATTTTTTCTAAGTGAATAGGCAATAACTATTTCCATCTAGAACTTTGGAAATTCAATGTCAATCTTTCAAAATAATCAAATATCAAATTTGTTGGCTTTTAACCCTTTCCTTCATACGACAATTCTGCAGCAGACGACTTTGAAAATTTTTTGTCAAAATATAGAAAATCTCTATAATTGAATGGATAACCTATGACTAAAAGCAGAAAACATTGTGGCAAAAGGAGAAATTGCTCGTTTTGAGCAATTTCTTCTTTTGTCACTATGTTTTCAAAAAGCCGTCTGCTGCAGAGGTGTCTGAAAGCGTCTATATGAGGGAAAGGGTTAATGTTCAAAGACAATAGAAAAGGTTTGGTAAAGAATCCGGTTATTTCTGTTTCATCTTGAAGCGGGATCTACCATACGTTACCTTCAGTTGTGCCGTCTTGTCCCATCATGATCTTCATAGAAGAAATAATTTGCTGAGCAACCGGGGGAGGCATGGAAGGTGAATATACGGCCGAATGTGAGTGGGCCTTCAGGTGGTTGATAATCCTCTACAAAAATAAACCAACACATATAACACACATAACGTGTATAACACATAATTATAACAAATATAACACACATAACATGCATAACATATACACACATAATGTGTATAACACATATAACACGTAATCCCTAAAGCAAAAGAACGAAAAATCTCAATAACCCTTTCTCTCCTTTAGACGCCTCTGCAGCAGACGTCTTTGAAAGCATAGTGACAAAAGAAGAAATTGCTTAAAACGAGCAATTTCTCCTTTCGCACAATGTTTTCTACTTTTAGTCATAGGTTATCCATTCAATTATAGAGATTTTCTATTTTTAAACAAAATATGTTCAAAGCCGCCTGCTACAGAATTGTTGTATGAGGGAAAGGGTTAAATGAAAGTATGAGTAGTGTCTCCTTTTGCCGCAATGTTTTCAAATGTCGTCTGCAGCATATCGAGGGCTTCATGCAAATTGGTTGTACATCTTGTTTAATATGTAGTTACAACCGTTGTGCATGAAATCATCGATATGTGTCCACATGCGTCTGCATGTTGGAAATGGTTAATGTTATGGCACTAGGGGTAAGAGTATCAAACTCTTTGCATGACCTCGCAAATAAATCCCCATACCATTCACCTGTGAAATTTCATCATTTCAATTGATCAAGTCTAACGAAAGCTACAAAATAGGGTGTTGTTGGTATTGTGCTTCATACCACAGCGTTCCCTCCCTTGGTTTATTACCAGAACTGTGGGTAAACGTATCCTGACGCCAGTGTGCATCAGTTAATTGTATCCCCGCAACCTTGAACGAAAGCCACTTCCACCCGTTTTTTTCATATTTGGTATGACCCGACCGGGGATTGAACCCTGGTCTCCCACTCTCAAGGAAGAAGCTCTAAACACTACACCACTGAGAGGAAACACTTATCTCCCATACTCAAGGCAGAAGCTCTAAACACTTCACCACTGAGAGGAAACACTTATCTCCCACTCTCAAGGCAGAAGCTCTAAATACTTCACCACTGAGAGGAAACACTTATCTCCCACTTTCAAGGCAGAAGCTCTAAACACTACACCACTGAGAGAAAACACTGGTCTCCCACTCTCAATGCAGAAGCTCTAAACACTACACCACTGAGAGGAAACACTTATCTCACACTCTCAAGGCAGAAGCTCTAAATACTTCACCACTGAGAGGAAACACTTATCTCCCACTTTCAAGGCAGAAGCTCTAAACACTACACCACTGAGAGAAAACACTGGTCTCCCACTCTCAATGCAGAAGCTCTAAACACTACACCACTGAGAGGAAACACTTATCTCACACTTTCAAGGCAGAAGCTCTAAACACTTCACCACTGAGAGAAAACACAAGTTTGACACCCGCCGGATCAACAAGATCACCATTCTATTTACCCTTTCCCTCATACGACAATTCTGCAGCAGACGCCTTTGAACGTGTAAAAACAAGCAATTTCACCTTTTGCAACTATGTTTTCAAATTTGTTCAGTAATTATACATTCATTTATAGAGCTTTTTTGCATGATTGTTTTCAAAGTCTTCTGCTTCATATTTGCTGTATGTGAGAAAGGGTTAATAAATGATAGCAGATTTACGAGTGACAGAGACTCGACTGTGAGGGGGGATACCTACCTTTGAACCAGCAATATATCCACCTGCAGAACCGAAACTCTTTGTAAATGTTCCCATTAAAATATCTATATCCTTTGGATCAATTCCAAAATAGTCCACAACCCCTCTCCCGTGAGGCCCCATGGCTCCCACACTGTGGGCCTCGTCTAAATACACATAACACTTATATTTCTTCTTGAGTCGCAGCACTTCCGGTAAACATACAACAGAACCCTCCATACTGAAAATATAGACAACATACAAGTTAGTTTTATTACGATATAATGAGCAATGGCTGCTTTTCATTTAATGTTTGCTAACTGTCATTTCAACACTATAAGACGTGCATCAGAGAACTATTGTCAATATAGTTAAAAGCAAACAATATTTTGGTTACTAATCATCAGAGGGTATTAAACTTCATAAATACATTTTCAAACAAAATCGTTAGTGTCTAATTGGAGACAACGTCGGTCTAAACCCTTTCCCTCATATAGACGCTTTCTGATGCTACTGCAGCAGACGGCTTTTTTGAAAACACAGTGACAAAAGAAGAAATTGCACAAAACGTGTAATTTCTCCTTTTGCCACAATGTTTTCCACTTTTTGTCATAGGTCATCCATTCAATTATGGAGATTTTCTATGTTTTGACAAAATACGTTCAAAGTCGTCTGCTGCAGAATTGTCGTATGAGGGAAAGTGTTAAATATTCAGCTGAAATTTCCTGAACTTCCCTTTGTCCATATTGCACTGTGCACGATTTTCACAGCAAATATCATTTTGAGTACATTGCAAACAATGTCTTCCAAATGCCATATTTTCAAGCTAGACCTAACGTGTTTTGGACTATCTAACTAAATTGATTTTTTTGGTTAACATTTCTGGGAAAAGGAGAAACAGCTAGTTTTGGGCAACTTCTTCTTTGTTCCAAAACAGCAGCATAAAACGTGTAGGCAAAAAAGAAGAAATAGTAGAATCACATTAGATGCTTTCCGACGCCTCTGCAGCAGAACGCTTTTTGAAAACTTTGTACAAAAGAAAAATTGCTCAAAACAAGCCATTTCTGCTTTTGCCCCAATATTTACATCTCCATTTAATAGTAAAACTCTCATTTGTTGAGATTTTTCATGTTTTTGTCAATAAGTTTTGAAAGTAGTCTGCTGCAGATTTGTTGTATGTGGGAAAGTGTTAACTAGTGTTATCTCCCCTATATCTTACCTATAAACACCCTCAACAACGATCAATATCTTCCTCCATGGTCGATTTGTTCTAGGCTGTCCTTGAACAACAGCTTCTTTTAGCTTCTTTTCTAAATCAACCATATCTGAAATAAACCACAAGCAATTAGGTACATGAAAAGCAAAACATTCCTATGTTTCATCAGAATCTTGACTTTTGAAAACATTGCGGAAATTAATGAGATTTGCTCATAAAGAATAATGTCTCCTTTTGACACAATATTGTCTACTTTATTTGATAAATCAAGTTTTTCCATAGTTTTGCCTAGAAAGCTGCTGATAGATTTGTTGGATGTGGAAATAAGCTTAACCCTTTCCCTCATACGGCAATTCTGCAGCAGACGACTTTGAACGTATTTTGTTAAAACATAGAAAATCTCCATAATTGAATGGATAACCTATGACTAAAAGTGGAAACATTGTTGCAAAAGGAGAAATTGCACGTTTTGTGCAATTTCTTCTTTTGTCACTATGTTTTCAAAAAGCCGTCTGCTGCAGAGGCGTCAGAAAGCGTCTATATGTGGAAATAAGCTTATCCCTCTTCCTGATACTGACAACTTTAGATGTTGTAACATTCCCCTGTACATTTGAAAATAGTATGGAAAAGGGAGCAATTGCTTTAGTGTATGATATTTCTTTGTAAACT
Source organism: Serripes groenlandicus (assembly GCA_031761405.1). Lineage (NCBI taxonomy): Eukaryota > Metazoa > Mollusca > Bivalvia > Cardiida > Cardiidae > Serripes > Serripes groenlandicus. The sequence continues at coordinate 9,945,445 of JASEVX010000001.1, read as the reverse complement.
AACCTAGTAATGATTCACCATGTGAAAGGACAATTTACACAGACTAAAGATACTCATAAAAACGATTGTTAACCCTTTCCTACATACAGAGGCTTTCTGCAGAAAGCCTCTGCAGCAGACGACTTTTGAAAACATTGTGACAAATTGAGAAATTGCTCAAAACAAGCAATTTCTCCTTTTGCATCAATGTTTTCAACTCTTCTATGTAATGACACTTTCTTTCATAGTGGTTTTCTTGTTTTTTGCCCGGATGTTTTCAAAGTCGTCTGCTGGAGTGTGTTGTATGTGGAAAATATTGACCAATGAATGACATATCGTTTTGAACAAAGTTTCAAACAAACATGAAAGTAAAACCATAGTGTAATACTTTTACAGTAAAATTACATTGGAAAATATTGTGATATAAGGGGAAAGAGCTCATCCAAAAAACAACAAATTTAACCCTTTCCCTCATATAGACGCTTTCTGACGACCTCTGCAGCAGACGGCTTTTTGAAAACATAGCGACAAAAGAAGAAATTGCTCAAAATGTGCAGTTTCTCCTTTTGTCACAATGTTTTCCACTTTTAGTCATAGGTTATCCATTCAATTATAGAGATTTTCTTTTTTTTGACAAAATATGTTCAAAGTTGTCTGCTGCAGAATTGTCGTACAAGGGAAAGGGTTAACTGAAAATATCAAGATAAAAAAAGAGACAGGAAAGACTATAATTTAAATGATAATTATTCAATAGAGTAGCAAAACATTGTTGCAAAAAGAGAAATTGCTCGCTTTGTCACAAAGTTTTCAAAAGCTGTTTTCAATAAAAACATGAGGAATCCGCTGTGGTCGAGTGGTTAGCGTCAGGGATTTCGAAACCGAGGGTCCCGGGTTCGATCCCCAGTCGCGGCACCTCGGTCATGGTGGAGTGCCCTTGGGCAAGGCACATTTTCTAGCCTAGTACTGGTTTGTTTACCCAGGGATCATGAATAAGTGAACTGTCGCCGTGATATAACTGAAATAATGTTGAAAGCGGCATAAAACCCAAATAAATAAATAAATAAATAAACAATAAAAACATGAGAATTACTAATACCCCTATCTATAGTACATTGTCTTGTCATTTCAAGTCTGATACAAATAAATCACTAAAGTATGTAATCAATAAGACAAGAATGGCCATTCAACAGGGTCACATTCCATGAAAATTGAACAAAGCCGAACAAAAACAGATCAATTAGGTATGCTTCAATTGCTTCTGTTGTAGTTATTTCAAACATATTGGTATTAAATGAAAATGTTCGTAATGAGCAATTTCTCATTTGTCACATTGTTTTCCTTTTTAGAGTTTTTTGCCATTTTTTAATCTGCAGCAGACGACTTTGAACACATTTAGTAAAAAAAAAAAATAGATGTAAACTCTCTTTTAATGAAATAAAATACCAGTTATTGAATAAAGTTGAAAACATTATGTCAAAAGGAGAAATTGCTCATTATTTGCTCATAATGAGCAATTACTCCATTTGTCATAATGTTTTCAAAAGTTGGCTGCAGCAAAGGTGTCAGAAAACAATTTTATCTGGGAAAGGGTTAAGTAACATTTAGTATTGGACAATTATCACTTAAAGTGCTCTTCGGATTTATAAGCCAAATTTCACACCTTCATAAACATTATCAAGGTCAATTATTCCATATATAAGAAACAGTTCTGAAATCTATTTACTGTTGATAATGTGAACCAATTAACCTGTTTCCACATACAACAAATCTGCAGCAGACAACTTTGAAAACATACATGAAATTGTTTGGAAACTCCCTTTAAGCCTTTCCCTCATACAACAATTCTGCAGCAGACGACTTTGAACATATTTTGTCAAAAAATAGAAAATCTCTATAATTGAATGGATAACCTATGACTAAAAGTGGAAAACATTGTGGCTAAAGGAGAAATTGCTCGTTTTGAGCAATTTCTTCTTTTGTCGCCATGTTTTCAAAAAGCCGTCTGCTGCAGAGGTGTCAGAAAGCGTCTATGTGAGGGAGAGAAGGGAATCAATATCATGGGTTTCAACCTCACTGGGGAGCATTATGAGAAAATTACTGTACAGTCCGTCTGCTTGTGACAGGTCACCACTCCAAAGTTGTTTGTAATAAAACCACCATTTTTACTTCTGCTACTTTATTGTGAAAGGCATGATCAATAAATTATAACAGCGACACTGGATGGACATTTCTTAGAGATTTCCCTAAATGTGAATAGTGTTTTATAAAATCAGACCATAACATCCACAAAGCATAGCGAAATTGGTCTGTGTTAACCCTTTCCCACATGTAAACGTATTTTCACATAAATTAAATTGAAGACATTGTAAGCAAATGACAGAAAATCGCTATCGATGAAAGTGTAATCATTGAATCCAGTTGAAAAACTGAGGCAAAGAGTATAATTGATCATTAATAGTTCATCTTTTGTCACGATGTCTTCAAAAGTTGACTGCTTCAAACAAGACAAAATGTGTCTGTACGTGGGAAAAGATTGATTGCTGACAAGACATTAACCCTTTCCCACATACAGATGCTTTTCTGACCCTTGGCAGCAGATGATTTTTGAAAATATTGTGGCAAACGCCGTCATTACTCATGATGAGCAATTTCTGCTTTTACCACAAATGATTTTCACTCAATTCAAGAATAAAGTTTTCAATTATCGAAATTTTCAATAAATTTTTAGTTTAGATGTTTTCAAAGTAGTTTCCTGTTGATAAGTTGTATGTTGGATAGAGTTAACCCTTTCCCACATACAACAAATTACCAGAAGCCGACTTTGAAATTCTTAATGAAAAAAAATATGGAAAAGCAGTACGTGTATAACTATTGAATATATTTGAAAACATTGTGACAAAAGAAGAAATTGCTCAAAAGGAACAATTTCTTCTTTTGTCACAATGTTTTCAAAAAGTTGTCTGCTGTAGTGGCATCGGAATGCGTCTATAAGTGAGAAAGGGTTAAAACTCCTCTCAGTTGAGGCAAATGTTAGCCTTCATGACCTCTGTCCAATCACCCATTTGCATATTGAGGACTCCAATCTGTTTCCTAGCATTTCTAACTTAAAAGGAAATGATGATACTGTTTTTTCCTGATCTACCGTATGATAGATTTTCAGTCGTCTAATCTTTTCTCATATACAACAAATTTACAGCAGACGAATTTGAAAACATCCACACCAAGCTATGGAAGAGCTTTATAACGGAAAGTATATTTTACTGAATTAAATTGAAAAACTTGTTACAGAAGGAGAAAGGAGCTTATTCTTCCCCCCACCTCAATGCTTAACCTTGATTACTTAATTAATAAGTAATGAAACATGTTATCCCTTTCCCTCATACGACAATTCTGCAGCAGACGACTTTGAGCATATTTTGTCAAAATATAGAAAATCTCTAAAACTGAATGGATAACCTATGACTAAAAGTGGAAAACATTGTGGCAAAAGGAGAAATTGCTTGTTTTGAGCAATTTCTTCTTTTGTCACTATGTTTTCAAAAGGCCATCTGCTGCAGAGGCAGCAGAAAGCGTCTATATGAGGGAAAGGGTTAAAATCACACAGTTTTTTGCATTCTTCGAGCTTCCCATTACCTGTATTGAAGTAACAGTAAGTTATGTTTATATGTCTTTGTAGTAGCCTATATATGGAAGAATGACAATATGATAACTTACTGTTATGTTTATATGTCTTTATAGTAGCCTTTGATAATCTGCTGCCAAGTACCAAAGACGCGTGGTTTAGTTCATCACTTAAAATCAAACAACCCTGAAAGTAGAGATAGATTTCCAATAAGGACTAGATGATGGAGAGTAAACTCAATGTCTCTTATTACTCGACCAAACCCTATGTTGTTGGTATTCAAAAGTTTCTTTTGAGTACCCACAACATAGGGTTTGAGTGTCAAATAAGGAATCTAGGTCATAAAAAAATGCCCCTTATCTGGAGCTCTGATTTCCAATGAGCTAAGGAATGCAAAAGGGATATATCATATACAGAATCTTTCTTTTTACCCGCACTTTTCTAAACATACCCTCCAACTGGACATTAACTATTTACCGGTACCTAATATGATATTAAAAGGATCATCTTCTTTGAAATACCATAGGAATCATTAACCCTTTCCCTCGTATAGACGCTTTCTGACGGCTCTGCAGTAGGCGGCTTTTTGAAAACATGTTGATCAAAGAAGAAATTGCTCAAAACGAACAATTTTCTCTTTTGTCATCATGTTTTCAACTCTATTCAATTATTGTACTTTCATTTAAAGGGAGTTTTTTAAAAAAAATTCTGGTATGCTTTCAAGGTCATCTGCTGCAGACTGTTTGTATGTGGGGAAAAGGGTTAACCCTTTCCCTCATACGGCAATTCTGCAGCAGACGACTTTGAACGTATTTTGTCAAAAAATAGAAAATCTCCATAATTGAATGGATAACCTATGACAAAAAGTGTAAAACATTGTGGCAAAAGGAGAAATTGCACGTTCTGTGCAATTTCTTCTTTTGTCACTATGTTTTCAAAAAGCCGTCTGCTGCAGAGGCGTCAGAAAGCGTCTATATGAGGGAAAGGGTTAAGACACAGAGTTGAAAACATTGTGTAAAAAGGGAAATATGCTAACCTAATTTAACCTTATGCTTTCTGACGCCTTCTAGGAATCATGAGCAATTTCTCCTTTTGTCACAATGTTTTCAACTCTATTTAATTATCAATATCTCATTTATTGCGAATTTTCACATTTTTGCCAAGATGTTTTTAAAGATGTGTAGCAGTCATTTAAATTTGTAGAGTATATCAGAGAAAGGGTTAACCCTTTCCCTCATACGACAATTCTGCAGCAGACGACTTGCAACGTATTTTGTCAAAACATAGAAAATCTCCATAATTGAATGGATAACCTATGACTAAAAGTGGAAAACATTGTGGCAAAAGGAGAAATTGCATGTTTTGTGCAATTTCTTCTTTGTCACTTTGTTTTCAAAAAGCCGTCTGCTGCAGAGGCATCAGAAAGCGTCTATATCAGGGAAAGGGTTAATAAAAGAAATAAACAGACTGAATGGATCAGAAACATAGAGAAATATTTTATGGTGTACACTAAAGTACATATAAGACAAGACTTTAATGGTTTGGCTCCAAATCAGGCCTATGGGATTTAGATATATTCATATCATGTCTATAGTCTATTCACTTCATACAAAAATGTCTTATAACTTGGCACAAAGGAGAAACCATTGTGGGAAAAGGAGATATTTGTCATTATTAAAAAGGGACAATCTATTTTCTTCAAAAGTCATCCATTGCATCAGATATAAACCAAAGATATAACAGTATAAGATGGTGTAGCTCTGGTATTTTCCCAAGGCAATCTTATGGAACTATCTAACGACGGAAAGATGGATGGACGGACAATGCCACAACCAATATCCAATCCACCTTTGGCGATGAATAACTATTGGATAATATTGAAAATGTCTCATAGATCCTCTAAACATGAGGGCAGTGGGACTCGTTTCTGTTCCCATCTTGTCTCATTTGTCTTTTACATTAATTACAGAGGTCCAGATAAGGAGGTGTTTACAGCTCTTTTTCCCACAATATCTCTCTTATTTCTCTTATTATCCAACCAAACCCTATGTTGTGAGTACTCAAAAGAATCGTCTCATTGAGACGATCATTTTGAGTACCCACAACAAAGGGTTAGCAGATAAAATAAGATACAGGAGTTTTTTTGTTTGTTTTTTGCGAATCATTCATTTTCCAACCATTTCTTTTTTTTCAATTTGTTCTGCTTATATGATGTAAGGATTTGCTTAACCCTTTCCCACTTACAGCAAATTTCTAGCAGACGACTTTGAAAATGAATAATAACAAATATGGAAAATCTCTATAATTGTAGGTATAATTACTGAAAAAGTGAAAACATTGTGGCAAGAGGAGACATTGCTTGTTTTGAAAAGTCGTCTGCTGCAGATGCGTCCAGATGCGTCTATAGGTTGGAAAGGGTATACGACAATTCTGCAGCAGACAACTTTGAACATATTTTGTCAAAAAATGGAAAATCTCTTTAATTGAATGGATAACCTATGACTAAAAGTGGAAAACATTGTGGCAAAAGGAGAAATTGCTCGTTTTGAGCAATTTCTTCTTTTGTCACTATGTTTTTAAAAAGCAGTCTTCTGCAGAGGTGTCAGAAAGCGTCTATATGAGGGAAAGGGTTAAGGCAAAAGGAGAAATGGACCAAGATGAGCAATTTCTTCAATTGTCATAATGTTTTCAACTCAATTTACGGTAATAATTATACTTTCATTCATTGAGTTTTTATTTCCACATATTTTTGAATAGAGAAGCTTTCAAAGTTGTCTGCTGCAGATTTGTTGTATGTGGGAAAACATGATGCCTCCCAACAAATTACAACGAATTAACCCTTTCCCTCATACGACAATTCTGCAGCAGACGACTTTGAACATATGTTGTTAAAAAATGGAAAATCTCCATAATTGAATGGATAACCTATGACAAAAAGTGGAAAACATTGTGGCAAAAAGGAGAAAATTGCTCATTTTGAGCAATTTCTTCTTTTGCCACATTGTTTTCAAAAAGTCGTCTGCTGCAGAGGTCGTAAGAAAGCGTTAATATGTTGGAACGGGCTATAAAGACAGAATATTTACGATGTTCATGTATCATTTCACATTGACACAGCAATATAACCTTTATTACTCAATTAACACTTACCAACATACAGACGCTTTTTGACACCTCTGCAGCTCATGATGAGCAATTTCTCATTCTGCCACAACGTTTTCAACACTACTCCATAACTAAACATAAAGAGTTTTTTCCATATTTTTCTCCAGATGATTTCAAAGTTGTCTGCTGCTGCAGATTTGTTGTTTAAGGGTAAGGGATGAATGCTATGTTTGTAGATACTAGTTTGGGAAGTTTGTTTAAAGTACCAACAGCATAGGTTTGGAGGTCAGATAAGGCTATTTAACCCTTTTCCTCATATAGACGCTTTCTGACACCTCTGCAGCAGACGGCTTTTTGAAAACATAGTGACAAACGAAAAAATTGCTCAACACAAGCAATTTCTCCATTTGCCACATTTTTTTTTCCACTTTTCGTCATAGGTTACCCATTAAATTAGAGAGATTTTCTACTTTTTGACAAAATATGTTCAAAGTCGTCTGCTGCAGAATTATTGTTTGAGGGAAAGGGTTATCGGAACATGACAAAAGCCCCCCTTTTTGACACAACAAGCTTATAAATACCAACCTTGTTCACTAAACATGGCATATTCATGGAGTTTGTAGCAAATCCCATAGGTACAGTCATGGCTGCCTCTGCTCCGATAAATTCTGCTATGAGTTTGTCTAATTCTCGATGGATGTCCAACGTGCCTGCAAAGAAACAGAAAAAACAATATTATTATTCTTGATACATCTTAGTTTGATACTACTATCTCATTATATTATCTGATAATGCTGCTTCATTATGATTTTTCCTAAATTAAACATCTGAAAAATAGAACATAAAAACTAATTTTAACAAGAGCACCGCGTACGGCACAGACGCTCGACTGATAGAAAACAGAAAAAAAGCTGAGCGCTGAACAAAAAACCTTAACCGGACGACCACGCCGCCGCCGACGATGACGCCAGGGTCATGTTTTGTTTGTTTGGAGTTTAACGCCGCTTTCAACAGCTTTGGTCATATCACGGCGGGCCAGGGTCATGACAATAGCTCTCGTTTTTTCACGAGCAGACAAAATATGTTCAAAGTCGTCTGCTGCAGAATTGTCGTATGACAGAAAGGGTTAATGAACTAAACAAATAGTAATTTAATTTCCACTCAAAACATCTTCTTATTTAATATTTCATTTGATCTGATAATATTAATAATTACCTAAGAAAAACCTTGTAGAATTTGCAAATTTTGACGTTAAGTTTTGATTTGAAAATGTTATGGAAGAAGTCTCCATTTCCCCCTTTTCAAAACCTCGTCTTATCATCAGCAGTAGAGGCAAAAAAATTATCAGGGAAAGGTTTCCCTCATACGACATTTCTGCAGCAGACGCATTTGAACATATTTTGTCAAAAAATAGAAAATCTCTATAATTGAATAGATAACCTATGACTAAAAGTGGAAAACATTGTGGCAAAAGGAAAAATTGCTCAAAATACTTTCTTCTTTTGTCACTATGCTTTCAAAAAGCCGTCTGCTGCAGAGGTATCAGAAAGTGTATATATAAGGGCAAGGATTAACTCAAGTTAAAGAGGGAAACAATACTCATTAGGAGATAATACATGTAACCCTTTTCACACTATGTTTTCAAAGGTCGTCAATATCAAGGACTTAATTTATCCACCATTTTCCACCTTAAACAAATCTATATATATAAAAAGACTGCATCAGCTATTGCAATTCAACTTCACCTCCATCAAGAACAGTTTAGTTCTCCAAGCGATACATAAACATTATTGGAATCTTGGAATCAATCCTTCTATTTTGTGTTGCATATTTCATCAAGTGTTCTTAGAAAATTATTACAGATACACTCGATCTCTATGTAATCACAAACATAGACCGTCAGGAGACCAATAATAGTTAACCCTTTCCCTCATACAACAATTCTGCAGCAGACGACTTAGAACAAATTTTATCAAACAAGAGGCCCATGAGGGCCTATGCTCTACTGGCATTGATCTGGCTTGTTTCAAAAGGAACCAATATGTCATCAATATTCAAATATCATCTAAGTTTGGTGAAGATCAGATAGTAAATGGAAGCTCTATTGTGTTCACAAGCTGTATTATAGCAATTTTGACAATTTCAAGGGCCATAATCCAGCCATGCATGGGTAGATCTGGCTGTTTTTTAGAATGAACCAAACTCTCATGGATATCTAACTACTGTATAAGTTTGATTGAGACACAATCAAAAATAAGGACTGTATCATGTTAACAAGCCCTATTATAGCAATTTTGACAATTTCAAGGGCCATAATTCAGTCATGCATGGGGCGGATCTGGCTTGTTTTCGAAAGGAATCAAGCTCTCATGGATATCTAACTGCTGTATAAGTTTGGTTGAGATACAATAAAAAATAAAGACTGTATCGTGTTAACAAGCTCTATTATAGCAATTTTGACCATTTCAAGGGCCATAATCCAGTCATGCATGGGCAGATCTAGCTGGTTTTCGAAAGGAACCGAGCTCTTATGGATATCTAACTACTGTATAGGTTTGGTTGAGATACAATCAAAAGTGAAGACTGTATCGTGTTAACAAGCTCTTTTATAGCAATTTTGACCATTTCAAGGGCCATAATCCAGTCATGCATGGGCGGATCTGTGGCTGGTATTCAAAAGTAACCGAGCTCTCATGGATATCTAACTACTGTATAAGTTTGGTTGAGATACAATCAAAAGTGAAGACTGTATCGTGTTAACAAGCTCTTTTATAGCAATTTTGACCATTTCAAGGGCCATAATCCAGTCATGCATGGGCGGATCTGGCTGGTTTTCGAAAGGAACCGAGCTCTCATGGATATGTAACTACTGTATAAGTTTGGTTGAGAGACTGTATTGTGTTAACAAGAAATTGTTTACGGACGGACGGACGGACGCACGGACGACGGACAAATCGCCACGACATAAGCCCTTCTGGCCAAAGAGCTAAAAATGGAAAATCTCTATAATTGAATGGATAACCTATGACTAAAAGTGGAAAACATTGTGGCAAAAGGAGAAATTGCTCGTTTTGAGCAATTTCTTCATTTGTCACTATGTTTTCAAAAACTGTCTGCTGCAGAGGCTTCAGAAAGCGTCTTTATGAGGGGAAGGGTTAATCATCTTGTTTTTAATGCTTTTGCAGCAGACAACCAATGAAAACATTGTGGGCAAAGGGGGAAGTTGGGGCAAATTACTCAACATGCCTTTTCCATTTTAAGTAAAAAAAAAGAAAAGAAAAAAATGTAGACATTTCATAGGCTTTGGGTATTGTTAAACTTGAAAAAGGATTGAATTATTGAAATGTTCAGTGTCCCCCTTTTCCATGTCTCTTCGAATTTTGTTTTCAATGAAGCATTACAGATGTAACACAATGATAATGATGGCTTTACCGGTTAATTGATTTGTCATTTCACAAACGGCCTTTCCCGGATACGTTTTTTTTAAACATTATTTCAGGTATTTCACGGGGACAGTTCAGCTATTCATGATCCCTGGGTAAGCAAACCAGTTCTAGGCTAGGAAATGTGCCTTGCCCGAGGGTACTCCAACATGGCCGCCGCACTGCGAATGGAGATTGAACTCTGGACGCCCAGATGCTAAACATTGGGCCACTGCGGATTCCTGTACTGTACAGCTGCACTTTATCAAAAGCAATTTCTATCCGTGAAACAGTTTGTGATGTAGGAGGATTGATTGATGTTTTACGCTGCTTTCAATAGATCTTCAGTTATAGCTTCCTGGTTAGGTTACCAGTACTTCTGGTCCATTTATCCTTACTTCAGCCAGTCAGGGAATCCGCTGTGGTCGAGTGGTTAGCGTCGGGTGTCCCGGGTTCGATCCCCAGTCGCGGCAATTCGGTCATGGTGGAGTGCCCTTGGGCAAGGCACATTTTCTAGCCTAGTACTGGTTTGTTCACCCAGGGAACATGAATAATAAATAAAATTTAAATGCGCGCTAAATGACCTTAGCTGTCGATGCGCCATAAAACAATATACATTCATTCAGCCAGTCAGTCGTATGTTAACCCCGCAACCCTGTGCGCCAAGGAGGGCAGCCATTTCTACCATTTTTAAAGTATTTGGTGTATTTTCAGGTACAATTTTTTAAAAGTCTAAATACATGTAATTGCGCTCCAGGAAAGTCACCCATATAGCCTATTGATTGACAGTGTATATACACATAGATACCAATATGGATAGGCAAACAATCTAAGTGCATTGTTTGTTAGAACTCACTTCAAACCATATGCGACTTATCTTTAACCCTTTCCCTCATACAACAATTCTGCAGCAGACGACTTTGAACATATTTTGTCAAAACATAGAAAATCTCTACAATTGAATGGATAACCTATGACAACAAGTGGAAAACATTGTGGCAAAAGGAGAAATTGCACGTTTTGTGCAATTTCTTCTTTTGTCACTATGTTTTCAAAAAGCCATCTGCTGCAGAGGCGTCAGAAAGCGTCTATATGAGGGAAAGTAAATTACACCAGTAGTGAATGCATTGTGGTAGGCATGCATGAAATAAGGCTTCTCCCTTGAGAGAAAAATGCACATTCTCTAACATATTGAAAACTTAACAAAACAAAACGATGCCTTTGGCTATTCTATATAACAATGTGTTAACACTTTCCCAAAAACAACAAAAATACAGCAGATGATTTTGAAAACCCCGAGCAAAACTATGGAAAATATTTACAATAAAAAGTATAATTATTGAATAGAGTTGAAAGAACTGTTGCAAAAGGAGAAATTGTGCCTTATGATCATAATTATCAAATAAGAGTTGAAAATGTTGGGGCTGAATGAAAAATTGCTCATTATGAACAATTCCTACTTTTTCCACAATGTTTCCAAAAGTTGACTGCTGCAGATGTGTGTAAATGAGAGTAAATATGGGTCGGGGTTAACTATCAGCGACATTCAGACATTCCCATGCCTCAATACACAGCCATATCATAACTCAATAATCCAACGATGCATTCAATACTTTTTGATAGCATCACACAAATTACTGTCTGCTTGCAAAAATAAGTCAAGTGGATCAAAATTATTAGGTTGTAACAATATTAGCATTTCTAGGAATTCCTGGGTATAACCCTGGATTTCCAACATACAAAAACAAAACTGCAGTAGACGACTTTGAAAACAGGTTTGCAACAAGTGAAAAATCGCCATATATTATTAAATAGAGTTGAAAACAATATGGCAAAAGTCATCTGCTGCAAATGAGTCTGTAGGTAGAAAAAGGTTTTAACCCTTTCCCTCATATAAACGCTTTCTGACGCCTCTGCAGCAGACGACTTTTTGAAAACATAGTGACAAAAAAAGAAATTGCACAAAACGTGCAATTTCTCCTTTTGCCACAATGTTTTCCACTTTTAGTCATAGGTTATCCATTTAATTATAGAGATTTTCCATTTTTGACAAAATATGTTCAATGTCGTCTGCTGCAGAATTGTCGTATGAGGGAAAGGGTTAACCTTTATTATCCTTTTGTCAGATGTTTTTTAAAGGTCGTCTGCTCCAGAGGCGTCAAAAAGCATCTAAATGTAGGAAAGGGTTTAAGCAGTCTTCTATAACATTATTAAGTAAGGCTTAAACCTTAACAATTTAATGGTCATTAAAATTGATATAATTGTTCTCTTTTCCAGTTAATCAAACCCAATAGCTTTTCCATTTATAACAAATCTGAAGAAGACAACTTTGAAAACATCTGGTATAAAATATAGAGTTGAAAACATTGTGACAAAAGAGAAATTGCTTTCCATTCAACAAAATGCTTCTAAAGTTTTCTTCTGCAGATGCATCAAAATGTCTGCAAAACGCGTCTGCAAAAGGGCAAGGGTTTACCCTTTCCCTAAAAAATCTGACTTTTAATGTTGTTATTAAAAATGACCTCTTAAAACCTGCAAAGGATAAACAAATTAGCCAAAATAAAAATAAAAAATAAAATTTTCCTATTTTGTATTGAGTATTATTTCAAGTTGGCATATGAATGGATCACTCACCAATCAGAGAAATTTAATGCAAGGTGCTTTTTTTTTATGTGAAGAAAAACAGCTTACCTAATTCTTGCAGACTTGCGCCAGATGTAATACCATATTTGTTTGTTGTGATTTCTGCAGCCTCTTTACATGGCCCCTTATTTTCAGCAAAACCAAGGTAGTTATAGGAACCAAAGTTTAGAACATTCAGTTTTTTTCCTGTCATACTAAATGAAAAAAAACATTAATGTGTTAATGATGATTTAATCTTTTATCCTATATGCCATTATAAAGACTTAATCAAATTTTAAAGCGACTGAACTCCAGATACCCAACTGTCGAAAAAAAAATAAAATTTCCAATTTTAAGAAAATAAGTGTTATTTTTGTATTTGGGGCATTAAAATATGATAACTGACATATTACATACCCCTATAATCAGTGAGATTTTCTTGTTTTCGATACTTTTTCCATCGCAAATTCTACCCTGTCAGTAACGGGGTAAGTATTTATAAATAGGAAACCCCTTCATCAGGACAATTGAAAACGACTCAAGTTCACGTACTTTATTGATAAAAAATGATACATTTTCTACCCTGGTTTTACTTGGATAACATAAAGAATAACATTTAGGGCGAATTCAATTTTTTTTTTTTTCGTGCCATCTGGATTTCAGTCGCTTTAAAGCATTAAGTTATATATAAAGGAAGGTCAAACCTTGACAAATAGTTATAGATAGAGAAAAAAACATTGTGAAATTACCAAATAGAAGACATTTCGGAGGCATTGCCGAAAGGAGTCAAAATGTAACAAAGAACAAACTGTCATCGTTGGTATGGTTTTCATTTTTTATTTGTCGTCACTTATTGACTAGCACATTTGCAAAAGATGCAGAAATATGGTAGATTGATTGATTGATTGGGGTTTAACGCGTTTTTTAACAATTTCTCAGTTATATCACGGCGGCCAGATCACATGCATTTCCTGGTTTTCTCACACCAATACTTTACACAACAATCTTCCAAAGCAACTGGCTGCTTTTCCACATAGACATAGCCCATTGGTGGAAGAAGAATGACGCATGTCGCATGGACTTTGACAAAATATGGCTTCCCACCAACCCAAAGCCCAACACAGTGCTAATTTGCTAATATAATTTTGATAAAATCTTGAAGACGAAAAAATATTGTATGAATTGCTCATTCTGATGTAGTGGCGTTAATCCGGTGTAATTTCTTTCTTATCTATAAATGTAGTGCGGGAAGTTAACACTGTAGATGACAGTTAGATTATTTTGTAACAGTGGCTGGTTTTAACTTCCAAGGTTAACCCTTTCCCAAATACAACCATCTGCTGTAGATGACCTTGGATACATCTAATCAATAATATGGAAAACATCTATAACTGAAAGGTTCTTTTGTTAACGCTTTCCCTCATATAGACGCTTTCTGATGCCTCTGCATGCAGCAGACGGCTTTTTGAAAACATAGTGACAAAAGAAGAAATTGCTCAAAACGAGCAATTTCTCCTTTTGACACACTGTTTTCCACTTTTTTAGTCATAGCTAGGTTATCTATTCAATTAAAGAGATTTTTTATTTTTCGACAAAATATGCTCAAAGTCGTTTGCCGCAGAACTGTAGTATGAGGGAAAGGGTCAGAAAGCGTCTATATGAGGCAAACGGTTAAGGCATCTGCAAGATTGAAAGCATTCTAGTCAATAGAAAAAATTACTCGGTGTAAGCAATTTCTCCTTTTGGCTATAACTCAACTTTAAAAGAGTTACTTTAATTAATTCTTCCATTTACAGATATTTTGAACCATTTTTGCCTCAATATTTTCAGTTTTCTCCTGCAATTTTCTTTCAATGTGGGAAAGGTTTAAACCTACTTGAAATTCCATCCATGGTCAGAGGAAACTCTTTCCATGAGATCCATACGAGCCCCAGCGACGCTTGTGATTGGTCTGTTCCAGCAGTCCCGGACACGGCGGTACAAATTTCGGGTGTAAAAACTTTCCCAACTTTGGAACAAAGGGACAAAACCCTGAAAAAAAGGAAAAGGGAAGAAAATTTCAGTTTTTTAAGTTAACTTCCTGGAGACCAAACCTTGTGATAAAATGGGAAAGATTATCCATGTTTAACCCTTTCCCTCATACAAGTACAACAATTTTGCAGCAGACAACTTTAAACATATTTTGTCAAAAAATAGAAAATCTCTATAATTGAATGGATAACCTATGACTAAAAGTGGAAAACATTGTGGCAAAAGGAGAAATTGCTCAAAACGAGCAATTTCTTCTTTCGTCACTATGTTTTCAAAAAGCTGTCTGCTGCAGAGGTGTCAGAAAGCGTCTTTATGAGGGAAAGGGTTAAAAAAGATTAGAACTTGGGATTATTTTAACAGTTTCCCTCATACGACAAATCTGCATCAGACATTTTTGAAAACATTGTGACAAAATCCTGAAAAATCTCCATAAAAGATAGCTTAATTGTTAAATAAAGTTGAAAACATTGTGGCCAAAGTAGAAATTGCTCATTATGAGCAATTTCACCTTTGGCCACAATGTTTTCAGAAGTCGTCTGCAGGTGGGAAAGGGTTAATTAACAAAGCAAACAACTTGATGCACAATCCTGAAACTTTAAACACTTTCTCCTTTCTAGATGCATATTATCACATCTGCAGCAGACTACTCTTGAAATCGTTGTTGCAATATCTCCAATTGCTACAGTGTTTTCAATAATTTCAATTCTCAAACTTTCATTAAGCAATAAAAGTTAACATTTTGGACATACAACAAATGTCTAGCAGAAAACATCAAGGCAAAAGTATGGAAAATCATTATATATGAAAGCTAAATAATTGAATTGAGTCAAACACATGATATGAGTAATTTCTCCTTTTGTCTCAATGTTTTCATAATTTAGTCATCTGCTGCAAGCAAGATAAAAAACACCTGTAACTGCGAAAGGGTTAACTTAGCAGTATAAGATATACGTTTTATTGGCAAAGAGAATGATGCTTATAATCAGCAATTTCTTCTCTTCCATCATTGTTCTCAAAAGACATAAGTTATATGTTTTTGAGGAACTACAGGTTTATTTTTGGAAAAGGTAAAATATGACATGTTATTCATATACAGAAAACATAAACAAATGGATTTTTATAATTGACTCCAGTTAAAAAGAAAAGATTTATGAAGCATCTATAAGCAATTTACATTTATATGCCATGAAATTCAATTATTCTGGTTGAGTGAACAAAATGCGAAATTTTGAAATGATAATGGTGAAAGGGTTATGCATATGTTACATCATTTGCTCAACCCTTTCCCTCATACGACAATTCTGCAGCAGACGACTTAGAACATATTTTGTCAAAAAATAGAAAATCTCTATAATTGAATGGATAACCTATGACTAAAAGTGGAAAACATTGTGGCAAAAGAATAAATTGCTCGTTTTGAGCAATTTCTTCTTTTGTCACTATGTTTTCAAAAAGCTGTCTGCTGCTCATGATGAGTAATTTATTCATTTGCCACAATGTCTTCAGATATATTCAATAATTACTTTCATTTGAAGAGCTTTTTCCACATTTTAGTTGGTATGTTTTCAAAGTCAAGGGTTAAATGGGCCATGTGACACGAAAACATGTTCGGGGTGTTGCTAGCAGCAACAATCCAGATCAGCATCAGCTTATGCCTCAGCGCAGTTTGATCAGGATCATTTTAAAACCAACGAGGGTCTGTTTACATGTGACATGTCTCCAAAATCTATTGCATGGTATTATAATCACATGCTTCCTGGTATAGTTACCTGCTGAGTACTACTGGTCAAATTACGCTAAATACATCCGCTGACTTGCTGATCTACAGTACTATAGTCCCTAAAAAAACTTTGTTTGTGTAGAAATGAGTATATACCATCACCAGAATGTATTGAATAGATGACATTGAGTTTATTTATTGATTTGATCACTTTTAGTATTTTGACCTTGTTTGAAAGTTAAAGTAGAGAATGCTAAACACCGGTTTTTGACCGGGCCCGATTTGGTCCAAAATGACGGTAACCATTTTCGCCTGGTGAGTTCTTTCTTGCATAATGCATGACCCCACATTTTCTTTGGATTGTTTTAAAGCTAGGAGGTAACTCTTTTCAATGATATATGGTGTTCTACATGAGAAACGCTTAAAAAGTGTGACAATTGAGGACTGAAACTGGTCGATTTACATGGAAACAAAATGATGATGCAAAATTGATACAAAGTATAAAACATTGCATGAAAAAGGAGAACATGCTCAATATATTTGCAAAAGTCAATACCTGAATATTTATCAGTAAAAGGGTTTATTTTTAAATTATTCATTTCACTTTTTTTACTTTTAAAAGATTTTTAGTATCTCTAACCCTTTCAAACTAACAAAAATGTGCTTGCAGTAGCAAACTTATAATCCTTTCCCTCATGTAGACGCTTTCTGACAGCTCTGCAGCATACAGCATACAGCTTTTTGAAAACATAGTGACAAAAGAAGAAATTGCTCAAAACGAGCAATTTCTCCTTTTGCCACAATGTTTTCCACTTTTAGTCATAGGTTATATATATCCATTAAATTATAGAGATTTTCTATGTTTTGACAAAATATGTTCTTAAATTATTAGATTTTTTCGCCACCAGTATAGCATCTACAATGTATGATCAGGCTCAGAATATACTGATGGCTGTTTGACTCAACAATTTTATCTTGATGTTCCTAGAATTGGGTTTGGACTATTCCAAATGCAACGCTTGACAAGTCCATTTAAAAAATTCAGCATCAAAGTGTTAAAAGAGGGGCAAAATCTCAACAGGCCCAATCTAATATCAAGTTAACCCTTTACCTCATACGACAAATCTGCAGCAGACGACTTTGAACATATTTTGTCAACAAACAGAAAATCTCTATAAATGAATGGATAACCTATGACTAAAAATGGTAAACATTGTGGTAAAAGGAGAAATTGCTCGTTTTGAGCAATTTCTTCTTTTGTCACTATGTTTTCAAAAAGCTGTCTGCTGCAGAGGCCTCAGAGAGCGTCTATATGAGGGAAAGGGTTAAGTGTGTTTTGGTTAATTATTCATGCACATATATCTTGTTCATCTATGAATTTTGCTAACCCATTAGCACAAGTTTGCAGATGCATTCTGACTGACGCCTATGATGCAGACGACTTTTGAAATCATAGAAGTAAAAGGAGAAATTGCTCATAAAGTGCAAGTTTCTCCTTTTGCCGCAATGATTTCAACTTTATTCAATAATAAAACTTTCATTTTGCATATTTTTGCCTACATGTTTTCATTGTCGTCTGCTGCACTGGTTGATTGGTTGTATGTGGGATAGGTTTAACACTTAAGAAAAACACAGTTGCATCTTTAGTCTAAATGGCGATAAATCATTGGATAAATAACATTGCAAAATATGCCCATGAACCCTTACCCACATACACCAAATCTGCAGCAGATGGTTTTGAAACAATCTAAGCAAAAATAAGAAAAGCCTCTAGAAATGAAATGATAATTTTTAAGTAGAGTTGAAAACATTGGCACAAATAGGGGCCAGGGGATTGCTCATTATGTGCAATATCTCCTTTTGCCATTCAGTTTTCGAAAGTTGTCTGCTGCAAAGGCGTCAAAAAGGGTCTGTATGTGGGAAGGTGTTAACCACACAAACGTGTAAAACCACAATTTGTAACTCACTCCATTCTTAACAGGATACAGACGGATACAGACGATACAGACGGATACAGACGACTAAATGTGCCACCTCAGCAGATGACTTTCAAAAGATTTACGGGATAAGAAGAAATTGCTCAAATTATCAATTTTTCCTTGTCCCACAATGTTTCAAACTCTTAATTGTTGATTGATTGATTGGGGTCTAACGCCGTTTTTAACAATTTCTCAGTTATATCACGGCGGCCAGTTCACCTTCTCATGCATTTCCTGGTTTTCTCACAGTACTCCACACAACAATCTTCCTAAGCAACTGGCTGCTTTTCCACATAGACTTAGCCCATTGGTGGAAGAGGAATGACGCATGTCGCATTGACTTTTGTCAATCCTCGGAAAGATAGTTGGCCGAGCCAGGATTCAAACTCACAACCCCTGGATTGACAGCCCGCGTTGCTACAGACTGAGCTACCGGGGCTCGGCACTCTTAATTGTAATATCCTTCCTAATTCTTTAGATATCATATTTTGATCAAAATGAACATCTCAAAATATATCAAATCAGTTAACCCTTTCCATCAAACGACAATTCTGCAGCAGACGACTTTGAACATATTTTGTCAAAAAAAAGAAAATCTCTATAATTGAATGGATAACCTATGACTAAAAGTGGAAAACATTGTGCCAAAAGGAGAAATTGCTCGTTTTGAGCAATTTCTTCTTTTGTCACTATATTTTCAAAAAGCTGTCTGCTACAGAGGCATCAGAAAGCGTCTATTTGAGGGAAAGGGTTATTAGCAGGTAATAGTAAATTTAATTGCTGTTTTCCCACATTATAACGAATCTGCAGCAGATGACCTTGTAGACAATTAGTTCAAAGACATTGAGTCAAAAGTATGGAAACTCTCTTCAAATGAAAGCACAATTATTTAATAAAGTTGAAAACATTGTGACAAAAGCAGGAATTGCTCATTATGTGCAATTTCACCTTTTGCCACACATTGTTTTCGAAAGTCACCTGCATCAGAAAACGTCTATACAGTTGGGAATGGGTGAGTAAAATTGCATTACTATTAACAGTACCTGTAGTTTGGGTTCTGTACATGATTTCAATCTTTCGAGGCCAATGTTTCGGAAGAAATCTCTAACGTGGCCGATGAGGACGAGCAATCCGTATCCGAGATATGTCCATATAGCAGCGTACATTGGTGTTTCCTCAAACGATTCCCAGTACGTCTTCCGCCAGTCATTGTTGCCCTGAAAAAATAAAGAGATAAAAATCTACTATGTATGACAGAAATGCAGACTTCACTGTATTCACCTACAATTTGAGTGATTTGCCTTAGCCGTGTTAACCCTTTCCCTTGTATAGAAGCTTTCTGACGCCTCTGCAGCAGACACCTTTTTGAAAACATAGTGTCAAAAAATAGAAAATCTCTATAATTGAATGGATAACCTATGACTAAAAGTGGAAAACATTGTGGCAAAAGGAGAAATTGCTCGTTTTGAGCAATTTCATCTTTTGTCACTATGTTTTCAAAAAGCCGTCTGCTGCAGGTGTCAGAAAGCGTATATATGAGGGAAAGAGTTAACCCTTTCCCACATATAGACACATTTTGATGCAGGTAACTTTCAATAACATTGTTGCTAAATTCCATCGACAAGGATAGTTTCATTTTCAGAGATTTTCTATATTTTTGCCAATAAGTTTTCAAAGTCATCTGCTACATATTTGTATCTATATCTTAACCTTTTCCCATACATGTACATACAATTTTCTATCTATTTATCTCATTTTCATTCCATTAATACAACAAATAATTTCTAAATTCTAATGCATGCTGCAGAGTTTTTTTCGCATCGTCCAATCTTGAGCTCGCTTAAGTTTCAGTCGCGATATCTTAGAACTAATTAACAACAAATGGTTTCATGATGTTAAAGTTTGACGATTGTTTAAGTCTCATAATGTTTGATAAATACGGGCATCTTGTGAGTCTTGCGAGTCAATAATGAAACAAAAGCAGGACAAATAAAAACTAAAAGCTCATTTGGTATTCTAACTCCCACCTCCTATCGTTTGATTAGAAATCCAGTGCCTAACCGACACGGCTATGATATACCTTGTACAATATGGGTTTAAATTTACCTTACGAGCAATGATTTAAATAAATACATTTCCCATTATTTGGATTATTCCAAATATCTATAAATACAAAAGAACATTCACGATTCAATACGTTATATCTGACTAAAGACCCAACAGTGATCATTCAATTTCAAATGAGAGTCTAAAAACAACATAGAAACCACATGGCATGAAAACTAACCACATGTAGTAATTTTGAAATTATTGGCAATTTCTTTCAAATTGTATACTGTTTAGATGGTTTTAGACCTATCAGAAAAGAACACTTAAGTCTTTTATGACTGCATCATGAACAGTGTAGAGCCTGATCAACTCTGCGGACAAGCAAGCAAGACTTTTGCTGACCAGTGGAAGAATTCCAAAGGTCGGTTTTCGTCTGGCATGGCTCAATATAATAAGGAATTCAGGGTCAACATAGTGAATGAACCTAATTGTTCTTGTTAAAATAAAATTATTATGTAGTTGTCTGTACAAAGGGTAACCAAATACCATGAACAGTGAATCCTTTCAAAAGGAGTGTTTTTTTGTTTTTAAACCTTTCACTGTTAACACAATAAGCTAAATCACCCAAGAAATGCATAATTTTGATAACCCTTATAAATACCTTATTCACCGATAACTTGACACATCTACAGCAGGGGAAGATGAGATATTGCTTCACACCAGCAATATGTCCTTTCTACCACAATTTTTTATTCTGTATTGAAAAGGCAGTTCCAAATTGCTAGGTTTTGTAATTTGTGTCTATTTTGTCATTTTTGTCTTGGACATTTTCAACTCTGGTAGTATCATAGCTTAAATGGTTGATATGTGTCTTTCTTACACACTGTATTAGAGTTCAATGGTAAAACCGTAAGCAAAATATGCTTGAGTCAAGGTAAAGTTTTCTTTTCACAATCAATGTTGTTTTAGTGTATTCTTGCCTAAATGTTTTCAAAGATATACTATATACGTATCTAATTCTATTGTATGTTGAAAGGGGGTTCACAAAAACCCTTTCCCTCATACGACAATTCTGCAGCAGACGACTTTGAACACATTTTGTCAAAAGATAGAAAATCTCTATAATTGAATGGATAACCTATGACTAAAAGTGGAAAATATTGTGGCAAAAGGAGAAGCATCAGAAAGCGTCTATATGAGGGAAAGGGTTAAAAACAGGGGACTCTCAAAATGAAATATCGGGTAATAGCCATGGGTCATAAACATATTCTTCAAAAGACTGTTTATATAGAGACCTGTACTATAAATTCTGTACTTCAATAATTTTTTATGACTAAATAATAAATACGATAGTGTCCAGGCAAAATACCATTTATGACCAAAATGTGTATTTGTACAGTTTTCAAGATAACCTACACCTACACTTTCATGTCAACCCTTACCCACATACAGACACATTCTGATGCCTGTGCTGCATGCACATGTTACAGATACCAAAACCAGAACTAGAATTCTTCAGAAAATCCCTTACCTATTCAGGACCAAAAATTTGGAATGATATTCCCTTTCAAATTAGAACTGCAATTTCATTAAATTCTTTTAAGAATTTATATTTATAGCATGGACGTTTTCTTGTAATTCTTAAAATTAAGTAATCTGTTATTTTGTTACCAATTTGTATTTGCTTTTATTTTGAAATGTTTATATATATAACGGTGTGTATATAATGTATTGCTAACTCTGAGGCCCGCATGGAAGATTGGGACAACCCAAATGTGTAGCCTCATAAAATAAAGTTGTTATTATTATTACATGTTGGAAGACATTATGACAATTAATCTGAGAAACTGCTCATGAGGAGCAATTTCACCCTTTTGCCACATTGTTTTCAACTCTATACACTATTTATACTTTCATTTATAACGATTTTTCCCTATTTTTGCATGCCTATATGTTTTCAATGTTTTCTACTGCTGTTTTGTTGTACGTGGTAAAAAGGTTAAAGACTTTTTGATAAAGCGAAATATTGCTCATAATAAGCAAGTTTTCCTTCCTCCCAATGTTTACAATACTGTCTCAAAACAAGCCTTAAATTTGAACAAGCAAATTCATGAAATTTATATCCCCCGCTTGCAGGAAATATTGTAGGAATAAAATCCGCCGAAAGTGACGATCGAACTTGGCCTAGCTGTTAAGGCATTTAACCTTGATAGAAAGTTTGAAAAAAAAAAAGGTTCACATTTGTGGCAGTAATTGTACGGAAACAGCAACAAACGACATTTTTTGTTAAGCAAGGGGCCATAACTCCGCCGAAAGCGATGATCGAACTTGGCCTAGCCCTTAAGGCATTTAACTTTGTTACCAAGTTTGAACAAAAAAGGTTCACACTTGTGGGAGTAATTGTACGGAAACAGCAACAAAGGACATTTTTTGTTAATTAAGGGGCTATAACTCCACCGAATAAAGTCCGCCGAAAGTGAGGATCGAACTTGGCCTAGGTTGTTACCAAGTTTGAAAAAAAACGGTTCACATTTATGGTAGTTATTGCACGGAAACAGCAACAAACGACATTTTTTGTTAAATAAGGGGCCATAACTCCACCGAATATAGTCCGCCGAAAGTGACGATCGAACTTGGCCTAGTCCTTAAGGCATTTAACCTTGTTACCAAGTTTGAAAAATAAAAAGTTCACATTTGTGGCAGTTATTGCACGGAAACAGCAACAAATGACATTTTTTGTTAAATGAGGGGACATAACTACACCAAAAAAAGTCCGCCGAAAGTGATGATCGAACTTGGCCTAGCCCTAAAGGCATTTAACCTTGTTACCAAGTTTGAAAAAAAAAGGTTTACATTTGTGGCAGTTATTGCACGGAAACAGCAACAAACGACATTTTTTGTTAAATAAGGGGCCATAACTCCACCGAATAAAGTCCGCCGAAAGTGATGATCGAACTTGGCCTAGCCCTTAAGGCATTTAACCTTGTTACCAAGTTTGAAAAAAAAAGGTTCACATTTGTGGCAGTTATTGCACGGAAACGGCAAGAAACAACATATTTTGTTAAATAAGGGGCCATAACTCCACCAAATAAAGTCCGCCGAAAGTGATATTCGAACTTGGCCTAGCCCTTAAGGCATTTAACGTTGTTACCAAGTTTGAAAAAAAAAGGTTCACATTTGTGGCAGTTATTGCACGGAAACGGCAAGAAACAACATATTTTGTTAAATAAGGGGCCATAACTCCACCAAATAAAGTCCGCCAAACGTGATATTCGAACTTGGCCTAGCCGTTAAGGCATTTAACGTTGTTACCAAGTTTGAAAAGAAACGGTTCACATTTGCGGCAGTTATTGCACGGAAACGAAGTGTGACGGACGGACAGACGGACGGACGGACAGACGGACAGACGGACGGACAAACCGAAATTAATAACCCCCCTTTTTTTCTTCGAAAAAGCGGGGGATAATAAGATCTTTCAGACTTTTTAAAATGTGTTTCTATAAGCAGAATAAAAATATCATAATTATCAGGTTAAAGATTAACCCAAGATCTCCAAATGCAGACATTTGGCATCATACAAAAACATTGTGTGATAAGGAGAAACTGTACATGATGATGATCTCAAGACAACCTATCATATTTTTGGCAAATATTTTTGAACCCTTTCCCACATATTGACGCTTTCTGACGCCTCTGCAGCAGAGCTTTTTGAAAACATGGGGTCGAAAGAATTAAGAGGTTGCTCAAAACGAGCAATTTCTCCTTTTGTCACCATGCTAAATTCGACAGTTCTATTCAATTATTGTACTTTCATTTAAAGGAGTTTCTAAATTCTAAATAAAAATTGTATGTTTTCATAGTCGTCAGCCGCAGATTTGTTTTATATTAGAGAGAGTTAACACCTCACCCATCCTCGGTAACCTGCAGGCTATTCATAAAAAAACATATATTTTATGATTAGCCTGGGTACCGAGGATGACCCTCACCCTCATACAACAAATCTCCAGAACTCGAAAGCATTTAGGCATAACTTTAGAAAATATATATAAATATAAGTGTTATATCATTGAATTTTAATAAAAACATTGTCGTGGTAAAAGGAGAAATTGCCCATCGAGTCCATTTCTCCATTTGCCACAATGATTTCAAAACAAATTGTCTGTTCCAGATGCAAAGAAAGGTGTCTGTATGTGTCTGTATGCGTCTGTATGTGTCTGTATGTGCCTGTATGTGCCTGTATGCGTCTGTATGTGCCTGTATGTGTCTGCAACACGAGCCTTCAAGTTAGTTAATCCTTGGCCTCATACGACAATTCTGCAGCAGACGACTTTGAACATATTTCATTAAAAAATAGAAAATCTCTATAATTAAATAACCTGACTTAAAGTGGAAAACATTGTGGCAAAAAGAGAAATCATTGCTCGTTTCGAGCAATTTCTTCTTTTGACACAATGTTTTCAAAAAGCCGTCTGCTGCAGAGGCGTCAGAAAGCGTCTATATAAGGGAAAAGGTTAAGCCATCTCTCAGACTGAAGCTGTGATTCCAACAGAAAAAATATCAATGAAATCACAAATGATATATCGGACAGGGACATTTTTGCACTAGGAGGCATCATTTCTTGTTTCAATGAACGATTTTCATTCGCTGTAATATTATTACAGTTTCTGATCGGAAGACAATTTCACTCCCTTAGGAATATGTGTGTCAGTGTACAAAGATAAATTTTCTTTATAGGGTTTCTTTGACCCTTTCTCACATACAAACAACACTACAGAAGATGAAATTTAGGCAACTATTATTGAAATTTTCTATTTATAAATGAAAGGCTTTTTTATTGAATAGATTTGAAAACTTGGTGGAAAAGGAGAAAGTTTTATTAACCCCTTCCTTCATATAGATGCTTTCAGGACGGCTTTTTGAAAACATAATGACAAAAGAAGAAATTGCTCAAAACAAGCAATTTCTCCTTTTGCCACAATGTTTTTTTTCACTTTTAGTCATAGATTATCCATTCAATTATAGAAATTTTCTATTTCTTGACAAATTATGTTCAAAGTCGTCTGCTACAGAATTGTCGTATGAGGGAAAGGGTTCAGCTGCAGTTCCTTCAAATTGCATCTGCATGTGGGGATGATCAAGTCTTTACATCCCTATAACTTCAAAACATATAAAAAACAAATTCTAGGCAAAAACTTTCAATGCTTTATGTGAGTCACATGATCCATATTGTCTTTTAACCCTTTCCCACATACAACAAATCGGCAACAGACGACTTTAAAAGCAAGCCGGTAGGCGACTTGGGATTCGTCTTGATTGTGGGTCCTTAGCAACGAAACTTAAACGCGCACACCCTGAGCCCGTATATGGCACCTGTTCACCAAGTTTCATCGGAATCGGCCCGTCATTTTGGGCTGTGGAGCGTCACTTTACAAACAAACAGGCAGACAGACAGCCGGAAAAGCCTGACAATAAGGGAGATTCTAACGAAGTGAATCCCAATATCTAAGCCAAAATCCCGAAACTCACTATAAATGAAAGAAAAATAATAGAACAAAATATAAAAACATTGTAGCAAAAGGAGAAATTGCTCCTTTTGATACAATATTTTCAAGAGTTGTTGGCTGCAGGTGTCAGAAAGGATCTGCATATGAATATAAATGAACACTTCCGCGAGAAAACCAACATTATGGACTCTTCGTAATGTAATGCCCCAGATCAGCCTGTGCAATCTGTACATGCTTATCCAGGCCGAGACATTCCATCTCAGGGAGATAGAGGTATAAAGTAATGATTCCTGAAACAGATAATCCACAGGAGGCGAAAAGTATCTGTCCGGGGGTAGCATGCGCCGTCGCATGTTTAGGCTGATCTGGGTCGATACTTTACGCAGAGTCCACAATGATGGTCTTCTAGTGGAACGACTCATTATAATTCTTCGAATGAGTTCTCACAAAGAGTCATGGAATGCTCGATAAATATGGACTTGAGCTTTTGAAACATTCTGTTTATCTCCAGGGTCCAATTTAATTAATGGTGGAATGTGTTTAAGTAAATGACTTAGTTGGCATAAATAGTGACCTTCCTGTCTAACTTTTTTTGTTAAGAAATGAAATGTTTAGGAATTTTTAATAGGGAAACAAAAATGATGTAATGTATGATGCTTTTAAATATTTAAGTATTACTTAGCGCTAAGTAAGGTTGGTGGAATTGGATCCTGGTGGAAGATAATATATAAAGAATGGTTTGTCACGCTATGATACGCCATTCTTGCTCTGAAATAATGCCTCATGATTCCTTTGCAGCAGATGTCTCAATACGGAAAAGGTTTAACCCTTTCCCTCATACGACAATTCTGCAGCAGACGACTTTGAACATATTTTGTCAAAAAATGATAAATCTTTTTAATTGAATGGATGACCTATGACTCAAAGTGGAAAACATTGTGGCAAAAGGAGAAATTGCTCGTTTTGAGCAATTTCTTCTTTTGTCACTATGTTTTCAAAAAGCCGTCTGCTGCAGAGGCGTCAGAAAGCGTCTATATGAGGGAAAGGTTTAATTAAGTGAACAAGTCAACATTAGAATTAAAGGTCAGTAAAGCTATCATCTGATCATTTGACATTATATATGTTATGCAGTTATATTGTATTTCTGATTGTATCTGATACCGAGTTAGAACATTATACGATCAACCCCCTGAAGAATTGCTAATAGATGTAACGAGGCATGACACACATACACCCGTTTTTCAATACCCTGTGTGATGCAAAGACCCAGATCAGCCTGTCTCTCTGTGAAGTTGAATCTTGATCTTGCCAATTTGCACATTTTACGCAAGAGACCATTACCAATTCTTAGGAACATCAAAATCTTGGTTTCATTTGGCGAGTGGCCTTGATCAAAAACAGATTATTCAAATATATGCAACTTGATAGTAATTGCCATCAACGTCTAGAGGTGCTTTTTTGTATAACATGCCTCTCATAATGACAAGATAATATGATGCCATTTCGAAGCTATTTGTGTCAGAAAAGTCATACCTCTCTACGGTCTGTAACCATTTTCCTCATACAACAATTCTGAAGCAGACGACTTTGAACATATTTTGTTTAAAAAAAAGAAAATCTCTATAATTGAATGGATAACGTTACTATAACTTAAAGTGGAAAACATTGTGTCAAAAGGAACAAGAGCACTGCGTACGGCACAGACGCTCAACTGATAGGGAGAAAACAGAAAAGAAAAGGAAAGAGCTAAACAAAAAACCTTTACCTGGACGACCACGCCGCCGCCGCCGCCGCCACCGACGACGCCTGGAATTTATGACAATAGCTCTTGTTTTTTTCAAAAGTCGAGCTAAAAATTGCTCATTTTGAGCAATTTCTTCTTTTGTCACTAAGTTTTCAAAAAGTTGTCTGCTGCAGAGGCGTCAGAAAGTGTCTATATGAGGGAAAAGGTTATTCCTTTCCCTCATACAGTCAATATTTGATGACTTGCAGCAGACGTGTTGTGAAAATATGGAATAAGGAGAAATTGCTTAAAACGAGTTGTTCAAACCTGAGCCCACTATAGTACATGTATATCTATTTGGTCAGGTTATTTCAGCCTGCATTAAACACTTCATGGTTATATATAACTTTTAACAAATGTTTAGGAAAGAAGGTAATTTGACATCATCGTCATCACAATATTCGGAATCGTAATTAACCCTTTCCCTCATATAGACGCTTTCTGACGCCTCTGCAGCAGACAGGTTTTTGCACAAAACGTGCAATTTCTCCTTTTGACACAATGTTTTCCACTTTTAGTCATAGGTTATCCATTTAATTATAGAGATATTCCATTTTTTGACAAAATATGTTCACAGTCGTCTGCTGCAGGATTGTCATATGAGAGAAAGGGTTAACAAAAAAAAATGACCTAAAAAGGTTATTTTTTTTATTTTTTATCAAGACTTATTTCTTGGAAATATCTAATTGCAAATGTCAGAGAAAATCACCTTTCTATTTCTATATCTCCTTCTTTTGTATGAAATAACAGGATTCTGATGCAATCCAAAAAATAAACATCTAGTATAAAATCTCAGGCTAACGCTTATCCCTAATTTTCCACATACAGACGCTTTCTGAAGCCTGATCCGCAACAGACATCTTTTTAAACATTGTGGTCAAAGGAGATTTGTTGCATGTGGGTATGAGTCATAAGCAAACAACTCTTCATAAAGCATTTATTTTATCCAATCTCATCAGCACAATTATGTTTTGAATTTGGAAACTATCTATATTATGATGGGAAGGGATCTTTCCATTAACCCTTTCCCTCATATAGACACTTTCTGACGCCTCTGCAGCAGACAGCTTTCTTCTTTTGTCACTATGTTTCCAAAAAGACATTCTGCTGCAGAGGCGTCAGAAAGCGTCTATATGAGGGAAAGAGTTAATCCTTTCCCTCATACAGTCAATATTTGATGACTTGCAGCAGAATTGTTGTGAAAATATGGAATTTGAACATATTTTGTCAAGAAATAGAAAATCTCTGTACTTGAATGGATAATTCCTATGATTAAAAGTGGAAAACATCGTGGCAAAAGGAGAAATTGCTTGTTTTGAGCAATTTCTTCTTTTGTCACTATGTTTACAAAAAGACGTCTGCTGCAGAGGCGTCAGAAAGTGTCTATATGAGGGAAAGGGTTAATGGAATGATCCCGTCCCATCATATATAAATAGTTTCTGCTGCAGAGGTGTCAGAAAGCGTCTATATGAGGGAAAGGGTCAAGGCTATCCTTTGCATCCGATGATGTTGTTCTATGAGGAAACACAGACATTTAATCTTTTATCACCCATGGAGTAAAAACCCTTTATCCTTTCCCTCATACGACAAGTCTGCAGCAGACAACTTTGTACGTATTTTGTCAAAACAATAGAAAATCTCCACAATTGAATGGATAACCTATGACAAAAAGTAGAAAACATTGTGGAAAAAGGAGAAATTGCACGTTTTGTGCAATTTCTTCTTTTGTCACTATGTTTTCAAAAAGCCGTCTGCTGCAGAGGCGTCAGAAAGCGTCTATATGAGGGAAAGGGTTAATTGTCAGAAAGGAGAAATTGCTCATCATAAGTAATATCTTATTTTTCCACTTTTTTAAATCTTCTCTGCTGCAGAGGCATCAAAAGTCCATTGTATTAGCAAAACATAATTATTAACGTGTGAAAAGGCGAATTATCTTGATTTTGAGTCATATTTCCTTTTCCGACAATGTTTTGAAGCAGTCTGCCGCAAATATGTGTCAATTGTTGTCTGATTATGGGAGCAGTTTAACCCTTTCCCACATACAGCAAATCCGCAGCAGACGACTTAGAAAATATAGTGACAAAAACATGAAAAATCTTCATAAATAAGTTTTGTATTATCAAAAAAAGAGTTAAAAACAATGAGCAATTTCTTCTTTTGTCACATTGTTTTCAAAAGTCATTTGCTGCAAATGTGTCAGAATACGTCTGCAAGTGGGAAAGGGTTAAGAGTACAAGCCTTAGAAGCTTGTTCAGACAGGAAGCAAACAGAATGTTCACCTTTTCTCACCTGCAGACGCATATACAGCAGACGACAGTGCGACAAAAGGAAAAATTGCTCATACTAACGAGCAATTTCTCCTTTTAAACTTTTTACAGTTATTACACCTTCATTTATAGAGTTTTTGCGTGGAGGTATTTCAAAGTCATCTGCTGCAGATATGTTGTATGTGGGAAAGGTTTAAGATCAAACAGTTTTGTAATCACTTGTCACAGATCATGGGACAATACAGTGACATAATCTGTCACAGATCATGGGACAATACAGTGACATAATTTGTCACAGATCATGGGACAATACAGTGACATAATTTGTCACCGATCATGGGACAATACAATGTCACTGGCATTGTTTTACAAGACCATTCATATATCTCATGATCTGAACTTAGTATACTTATATAGTGACATCAGTGACTAGACAGGCAGACAATAGCTTGTTTTCTCAACTTTTCAAATAATAATAAATGGATTGCATTTCCACAAATAACTAATTCAAGGAAAATACTAATATGTTTTGGCATTGTTGATAACCCTTTTTAGCATTCCTATAAGATTAGTATAATCTAATAAAACATAAAGGGTTATCAATACGATCGGGTATATACATGTAAGTGATTTAATACCAGTTTGTTTAAAACGCAAATAATAAAGTGTTAATAACATTGGAAAAATATTACAACCGTGATTGCATTTCAATATATTGAAATTTCATTGATTTTTACACTGAGAACAGATTAACTATAAACTGTGATAAATACTCAGAGTGATTTTCTTCTTTAACCCTTTCCCACATACGACATATCTGCAGCAGACGACTTTGAAAACATTATAGTGACGAAAACCTGTAAAATCTCCATAAAAGATAGCTTAATTGTTAAATAAAGTTTAAAAAACTTTGTGGTCAAAGGAGAAATTGCTCATCATGAGCAATTTCACCTTTGGACACAATGTTTTCAAAAGTCGTCTGCTGCTATTGCGTCAAATTTCGTCTGCAATTGGGAAAGGGGTAATCTTATAATAAGATCAAATTAATCCTTCCTTATATCCAAAGAAGTTTATAAATAGGTAAAATAAAGGTAACTGTTAACCCTTCTCCACGTACTTCAGTAACAACCAATCTGCAGCAGACGACTTGATTTGAAAAATTTGAAAATCTGAGACTCTAAATGAAAAAGTAATTATTGAATAAACTTGAATTTTTTTTGGAAAAGGGAGATATGCTCAGTAGTCTAGCTAGCTGCTGTATATACGTCAGAAAGCATATATATTTGGAAAAGGGTTAATATTAAATAGCAGAGTTGACTACTTTTTACAAAATATTTCTCTGCACTTTGATCATTCATTGTGTATCTTAATTGACTCCTTTTAATTGTGTTATAAAATATAATGATTTTGCTTAATTTGGGTTTTCCCCCCGTTTTCAACCTTTAATTAGTTTAGTTCAATCATGGCGACAGATTCACTTTATTACACATGATCAATCCCTGGGTTAACCCTTTCCCTCATATAGACGCTTTCTGAAGCGTCTGCAGCAGACGACTTTTTGAAAACATAGCGTCAAAAGAAGAAATTGCACAAAACGTGCAATTTCTCCTTTTGCCACAATGTTTTCCACTTTTTGTCATATGTTATCCATTCAATTATAGCGATTTTCCATTTTTTGACAAAATATGTTCAAAGTCATCGGCTGCAAAATTGCCGTATGAGGGAAAGGGTTAATAAGCCAGTACTGGACTAGGAAATTGTCATTTTCAAAAAAAAAAATCATTTCGATTTATTTTTTAATGAAAATGGTAATTTTTTACCTAGTTTGTTTTCAAAAGTTGCGTTTGGGAGCGGACAACATTGTAAGAAAGGTAATGATTAATGGGGAGGGAAATGAAGATAACATCACATACCGATCTAACCAGCAGGCAGTCTAGTAGTACCAGAAACCTTGTCTTCATGCCAACAAAGTACACACCAATCAATAGCATGATATTGAATAATTAATTGGAAGATCAAACATCAGCTATCAAACTCAATAATTCTTTCCTAATGGATATACATAATGAACATGCACTTGTGTGAATCACACAGGGTCAGAGGTCCAGATATAAAGGAGGGGTAAATTGCAGCCCTTCCCCCCCCCCCCCCCCCCCCCCCAAATATCTCTCTTATTATCCAACCAAACTCTATGTTGTAGGTACTCAAAAGAATTGGATTCTTTTGAGTAACCCACAACATAGGGTAAACGATTTTAAAACAAGCAAAATGCTCCTTATCTAGAGCACTGCATGCAGGGTCACAAAATGTCCAACCTGATCTTCAAAATGTTTTAGTACAGCCTTATAAGCAGATGTTTTAACCCTTTCCATCATACAACAATTATGCAGCAGACGACTTTGAACATGTTTTGTCAAAAATATAGAAAATCTCTAAAATTGAATGGATAACCTATGACTAAAAGTGGAAAACATTGTGGCAAAAGGAGAAATTGCTCGTTTTGATCAATTTCTTCTTTTGTCACTATGATGTTTTCTAAAAGGCGTCAGAAAGCGTCTATATAAGGGAAAGGGTTAAGAAGGTTTTCAAAATGTTGCTAAAATGTTTTCATAGTTGTTGGCAACGGATTTGTTGTATGTGGGAAAGTGTCATCAGTTGACCCTTTCCCTCATACGACAATTCTGCAGCAGATGACTTTGAATGTATTTTGTCAAAACATAGAAAATCTCCATAATTGAATGGATAACCTATGACAAAAAATGGAAAACATTGTGACAAAAGGAGAAATTGCAAGTTTTGTGCAATTTCTTCTTTTGTCACTATGTTTTCAAAAAGCTGTCTGCTGCAGAGGCGCCAGAAAGCGTCTATATGAGGTAAAGGGTTAATGAATCAATTGTTTTAAAGATCAATATATCAATTGATCCTAATAACCTCCCACATTGTGACATGTTACTAAGAGGCATTTTCATGTATCCGCAGCAAACGCTTTTGAGAAACTTTTCCTTTTGCCAAAATGTTTTCTATTTTATTCAATATAACTGCTTTCATATATATGGATTTTGCATATTTTTACCTCGACATATTAAAAGTGACATATCCGCTTCAGATTTGTTGTTTTGGGGAAGAGAGTTAACCCCTTTCCCTCATATAGATGCTTTCTGACGCCTCTGCAGCAGACGGCTTTTTGAAAACATAGTGACAAAAGAAGAAATTGCACAGAACGTGCAATTTCTCCTTTTGCCACAATGTTTTCCACTTTTTGTCATAGGTTATCCATTTAATTATGGAGATTTTCTATGTTTTAACAAAATACGTTCAAAGTCGTCTGCTGCAGAATTGTCGTATGAGGGAAAGGGTTAACAGAGTTAGATTAAGATCTTCTTAGATTGCTCCTTGGTCTGTCCTCAGGCGTTTATATAGAAGTTTGTTGACACGTCTTCAGTAAACATAAATTACACAAAAAAAAACAATTTTTCCATTGATTCAAACAACATTTAATCATAATAATGATAATAATACTTTATTTAAAGAGGGTACATACTCGTTTACTATAAAAACATTTTCTCCATAGCCACTATTATTTTAAGCAATTTTCCAAAATATTTATTTGATCTAACAGGTACAAACCAACAAAATGAAAAATGTATCATCAAGCCCGTAATTTGTCAGTAGAATTAATGATATGAAATGATGTAATTTTATATGTAGCTGCAAATTCTGTCAAATTTTAATGGAAAATCTATGTAAGTTGAATTTACAGCTTATTTTTCGAAATTTCACACTTTCTTCTATTCAAATTTTTTAGTATGGTTTTAAATTCCATATGATGAAAATCGGTAACCAACATTAATTTTCATCCTTTGAAAACAGACTTTTTCCTTTAATTTGATTGTTAATTCCAATCACCAAGTAATAGAAGAAAAACAATACTTATATATATATATGCAAAGATTGTATGGAACAAATTGTTCATAGCAATTTCCACATAATATGTCTTAAATGTCAGTTACATAAGTTTATTTTATTGGGGTTTATTCACCATTTCAGCATTTAATAATTTCAGTTATATCATTGCAATAGTTCTGTTATTCATGAAACCTTGGTAAAAAAAAATAAGTACGTATTGAGGCTAAACAATATGTGCCTTCGTCCAAAGTTACTCCACGAATGACCACTGCGACCGCTTACCTAAAGTAAAGTCCAAAGGGATAAAAGTTTTCCGATGAATCCACTGTACAGATGGACAGACAGGCCTTAGGCTGTTTTGATTTCAACAACAATGTGGATAAAAAAAATTCCATTCTCATATTTTCCAGTGAATTACCTGATAAACTGTTTCCATATCGAGGGCTTGGCATGAAACAGTTGTAACTAAAATTGGTATTTTATTACCAAGGTTGATCACCTGGCCATAAAATCTTTCTAAGCGTTAAATAATTTTTCTTGGTAAACAATGCAAATTTGCATTGTTTACAAAGGAGTCAAAATCGACCCTAAACCAGGGTTTTCAAAGTAGGTTTTTAGTAGTAACAGCAATTACGGTGACGCCAAGCCCTCGATATGTTTGTATGTGTAAATTGTAATATTGTAGGCATACAACCACCATATCGAGGGCTTGGCGTGAAACGGTTGTAACTAAAAACCTATTTTGAAAACCCTGGTTTAGCGGCAATTTTGACCCCTTTGTAAACAATGCAAATTTAGGTGCCATTGCTCAGAAAGAGCAATGGCACCTAAATTTCCATTGTTTACCAAGTAAAATGATTTAACGCTTTTAAAGACTTATTAATGGCGAGGTGATTAACCTTGGTAAAAAAATACCAATTTAAGTTACAACCGTTTCACGCCTAGCCCTCGATATATCCATCATCAATGTCTCTACCAGTAGAAAACAAGATTGTTACAAACTCGAATTAATACAAGAAATCTTATTTCAAACCTTATTATACATGTTAAAACAAGATGACTCAGTGAAGCCCCGAATTCCACCAGACAGCAAGAAAAAAAAAGGTTCAATGTCACATCACAAATTTGATATATATATATCTCACAAGGGGCTGAAAAAAGAATGTAAGTAATTCCACCAAATAACTTAGATCTACATGGGCATGACCACATTAAAAGAATGTAAGTTCCACCAAATAACTTAGATCTACATGGGCATGACCACAATAAAAGAATGTAAGTTCCACCAAATAACTAAGATCTACATGGGCATGACCACAATACAATCAATTTGCTTGGCTCAATAAGACAAAAATGTCATAGACTATAACTATCATCTCCATTGAACATGTAAAGGTGAATCATTGATAACAACTAAAGTTCGAAATATATCTTTTGTTTAATGATAGATAACTTTAGTTTAGGGTGTACTATTAACCCTTTCCCTCATATAGACGCATTCCGATGCCTCTGCAGCAGACAGCTTTTTGAAAGCATGGCAACAAAAGAAGAAATTGCTCAAAACGAGCAATTTCTCCATTTGTCACCATGTTTTTAACTCTATTCAATTATTGTACTTTCATATAAAGGAAGTTCCCAAATGTTTGCAGGTATGTTTTTAAAATCGTCTGCTACAGATTTGTTGTATGTGAAAAGGGTTAAAACATAAACAGTGATGAAAACTATCTATAGTTTCTTGATGATATCAATTCAGATCATTACCATGATCCCAATTTGATAAATTGCAGTGTAAGTGAACTCTTTCCCACATACAGAAGCATTTTGACATACCCGCAGCAGACAACTTTTGAAATTTAGTGTGGCAAAACAAACAAGGGCTCACTCATAATGAGCAATTTCTCCTTTTACTACAATGTTTTAAACTCTATTCAATATAATTATACTTCCACTCACAGAGCTTTTTCATATTTCTCCCAGATCTTTTCAAAGTTACGAGTCTGCTGTTGATTATAACTCCTTGATGATACAAACTAAAACTCTGACTATTGACCCTAACTTGGTATCATATAATGTCAATGAAACACAATTTGAACTCATTGATGATATCAAGTCAGATGTTGACATTGACCTTAACTTATAATGTCAATGGAACACAATTTGAACTCAGAGATGATATCAAGTCAGACGACCCTAACTTCAGGTATCGTATAATGTCAATGAAACATAATTTGAACTCATTGATGATACAAAGTCTTGAAACAAAAACACTGACCTTGACCCTATCATTATAATGTTAATGAAACACTGTTTTAACTCATTGGTGATATCAAGTCAGACCCTGACCTTGACAGAAATCCGATATCATGTGGTGGCCATTAATGTCGATGAACCACAACTAGGACTCATTGCAATATATATTAAACCCTTTCCCTCATACAACAATACTGCAGCAGACGACTTTGAACATATTTTGTCAAAACATAGAAAATCTCCATAATTGAATGGATAACCTATGACAAAAAGTGGAAAATATTGTGACAAAAGGAGAAATTGCACGTTTTGTGCAATTTCTTCTTTTGTCACTATGTTTTCAAAAAGCCGTCTGCTGCAGAGGCGTCAGAAAGCGTCTATATGAGGGAAAGGGTTAAACCCTCTTTGTAACCCTTTCCCACAAACAACAAATACGCAGCAGGCGACGTTGAACAAAAAATGTGTCAACAAATTGAAAAACCTCTATACATGAAAAGATAATCATCGATTAACACTTTCCCACCTGCAGACGCATTTTAACGCAATAGCAGCAGACGACTTTTGAAAACATTGTGGCCAAAGGTGAAATTGCTAAAGATGAGCAATTTCACCTTTGGCCACAATGTTTTCCACTTATAGTCATTGGTTATCCATTCAATTATAGAGATTTTCCATTTTTTAACAAAATTTGTTCAAATGCGTCTGCTGCAGCATTGTTGTACGAGGGAAAGGGTTAAAGTTGAAAATATGGCAAAAGGTGAAATGAACAATTTCTCATTTTTTCTACCATGTTTTCAAAAGTCGTCTGCTGCAAAGGTGTCAGAAAGCATCTATATGTGGGATATTTAGGGTTAAAATATCAATTTAAAGGACTCAAGATTGATTAAAGTGATGTATTTCAAAAAGTTAATGAGGGAAATAGACAAAACGCAATTACTTCTTTTTACAATGTTTTCTAATATTTCAATAAGTTATTAGTTAATGTTAATTTAACCCTTTCCCATATATATACCAACAATCTCCTTTTACTATTACATTTCCCAAGGTCTTCTGCTATAGAGGTGTCAAAATACACATGCATGTGGTAAAGGGTTAAGAAATAACAACAAAAAATTAAAGCTATCATGTTACAAGTTAATTGGGTTTAATGAAGCGATCAAGGCCAATTTCTAGAGCAGTCTTAAACTAGTTCAAAAAAGGCATACAGTCTGGACACACAATGTTGGTTGACGTAAACCCATGTAAATGTTAACAATCAACAAGATAAAATTGTTTACAGAGATGATAAACAATCATCGCGGTATAGATCAAATTTGCGTTTGCTTGCATTATCATCAGGGATATAACATGAAAATAAATAGTGGAGCTGTGAATAAGACCTGAAATGTCAACCGTTTCATAACAAGAATGGAAGAGGATAAGAGTACATTTCAATACACTCATTTGAAAAATCATGCTAAAAATAATGATTTTAACCCTTTCCCTCATACAACAATTCTGCAGCAGACGACTTTGAACGTATTTTGTCAAAACATAGAAAATCTCCATAATTGAATGGATAACCTATGACTAAAAGCAGAAAACATTGTGGAAAAAGGAGTAATTGCTTGTTTTGAGCAGTTTCTTCTTTTGTCACTATGTTTTCAAAAGGCTGTCTGCTGCAGAAAGCGTCTATATGAGGAAAAGGGTTAAGGTTTGTAAATCCCTTTTTAATCGAATGTCTATTATGCACAATATAGGTACAAAACACCCAGAGGTCCAAATAAGGAGAGGTATACAGCTTTTTCCAACAATTTCTTTCTCGTTATTGAAGCAAACCCTATGTTGTGGGTACTCAAAAGTATCGTCTCACTGCGACGATTCTTTTTGAGTATCCACAACATAGGGTTAGAGGGTCAAAAAAGGATTTTAGAACATGCAAAACGCCTCTTATCCCTTTCCCTCATATAGACGCTTTCTGACGCCTCTGCAGCAGTCAGCTTTTTGAAAACATAGTGACAAAAGAAGAAATTGCACAAAACGTGCAATTTCTCCTTTTGCCACAATGTTTTCCACTTTTTGTCATAGGATATCCATTCAATTATGGAGATTTTCTATGTTTTGACAAAATACGTTAAAAGTCGTCTGCTGCAGAATTGTCGTATGAGGGAAAGGGTTATCTACAGCTCTGACACTTTAAATGCAGTATTTTATTTATATCACTGCAGCCAGTCTCATCTAACAAGTGTGTCCTTACTTTGTTGCACCAATACTCCACACTGAATATTCTTCCAAGGCAACTGGCTTCCTTCCCATATTGACTATTTGAGGAAGGGAATCAAAGGTTTCTGATCATTATATGTTTATTTTGACCTAATAGGATAGTACCATGTTTTTAGATTGAGAAGGATTAACGTTGTAAGAAGAGCATTGTTAAGCATCTGCTCTTTTTCTCTGACTGCAGTCTATTGAAAAAGTCTGCAACAGATTCATTAAAAATCTTCGGTATTTACTTTAGGAACTTTAGGTCAACCTTTTTTAACCTGCATATATATACTTTTTGACCTATGTCAAATGCAGCTGACTATTTCTAATGAGTTTTTAAAGTTTGGCTTATATATGTTTCCAAATTTGTCGACTGCAGATTTGCAGGATGTGGCAAAGGGTTAAAATTCATTAAACCTTTCCCACATATAGACACTTTCTGACGCCTCTGCAGCAGACAGCTTTTTGAAAACATGGCGACAAAAGAAGAAATTGCTCAAAAAGAGTAAATTTCTGCTTTTGCCACAATTTCCCCTTTTATTAGTCATATGTTATCCATTCAATTATAGAGTTTTTCTATCTTTTTAACAAAATTTGTTCAGTCGTCTGCTGCAGAATTGTTGTATTTGGGAAAGGGTTAAAATTCATTAAACTTAGGTTGTGTACCTTGTTTGAAGGAAAACAATCAATCTATAGTGTGTATATACCTGGAGTATTAGCTTAAGGTGTGACTAGTCAAACAAGGCACTTTGGTCCGAATTGTTGATCAATAAATAATGAACTTTATTGCATTAACCATTTATACGTATAGACAATCTTGGCTGGTTTAAATATCTATATAAACATATACTTATTTATTTATTTATTGGGGTTTTACGCCGCTTTCAACATTATTCCAGTTAATTATCACGGAGACAGTTCACTTATTCATGATCCCTGGGTAAACAAACCAGTACTAGGCTAGAACATTGTGCCTTGCCCAAGGGCACTCCACCATGACCGTAGTTCTGCGACTGGGGATCGAACCCGGGACACCCGGTTTCGAAATCCCCGACGCTTAAACCACTCGACCACAGCGGATTCCATAAACATATACAATAGACTAGATAAATACATTTATGAAACAATTCTTAACTTTTGTCTGTGTAAATTAAACTATCAAAATGATAAATACAAATCGTCAGTTTACACTGAAATATTGATTGAACTTACTTTGCTATATATATATTCATCATGTGACAGTGTAATTTTCAAGAACAATACAATTACATGTATACTTCCAGCAGATTGTTTTTTGTCTGAGCTGTCGAGTCCCGGTAGCTCAGTCGGTAACGACGCGGGCTGTCAATCCAGGGGTTGTGAGTTCGAACCCCGGCTCGGCCACATTTCTTTCCGACGTTTGACAAAAGTCATTGCGACATGCGTCATTCGTCTTCCACCAATGGGTTAAGTCTATGTGGAAAAGCAGCCAGTTGCTTGGGAAGATTGTTGTATGGAGTACTGGTGTGAGAAAACCAGGAAACACATGAGTAGGTGAACTGCATGGCCGCCGTGATATAACTGAGAAATTGTTAAAAACGGCGTTAAACCCTAATCAATCAATCCATCAATTTTGTCTGAGCTCAAATATTTTAATAATCAGAGTTGATAACCAAAACAACTCATTTTTTTATCAACAATCAATGTGCCAAAATATAGTGTCCAGGGTATACCTCATACATGTTATTTAACCCTATCCAATTTACATACAACAAATCAACAGCAGAGGTTTTTGAAATGATCTTTGCAAAAATATGGAAACTGTTTTTTAATGAAAGTATAATTAAT
Source organism: Serripes groenlandicus (assembly GCA_031761405.1). NCBI lineage: Eukaryota > Metazoa > Mollusca > Bivalvia > Cardiida > Cardiidae > Serripes > Serripes groenlandicus. Next base: position 9,905,138 of record JASEVX010000001.1, on the reverse strand, counting down.
TGCCACCATGTTTTCAAAAGCCATCTGCTGCAGAGGCATCGGAAAGCATGGGAAAGGATTTGATGTGGTCTGCAATTGAAACTTAGTGATCAATGAGGGTTAACATTTTTTAGTGGTATAATGATATGTGAAATAAGAATTTTAAAGGAATTGTTTGAATTAAATGAGCAACTTTTTCTTTTGCCGCAATGTTTTCAAAGTTAATTGTCAACATGTGAGAAAGGGTTAGATACTGTACTTGCATTCTACCTCATTATTTGTAATCCTTCTCCCAAAGGTATTTTAACCCTTTCCCTTTTTTGATGTCTCTGCAGCAGACGGCATTTTGAAAACATAGTGACAGAAAGAAATTGTTCAAAACAAGCAATTTCTCCTTTTGCCACAATGCTTTCCACTTTCAGTCATAGGTTATATATCCATTAAATTATAGAGATTTTCCAATTTTTGAAAAAATATTTTAAAAGTCGTCTGCTTCAGAATTGTCAGTATGTTGGAAAGGGATAATGGATAAGCTTCCTATCTTATTTAAGCCCCAAGTTTGGTGGTCTCATGTAACATGTTATCTGATAGCCATGTTTAGATTAATTTAAATCAAATTGGGGGGGAAAAATGATGTTGACAAACTTGAATAGAAGTAACATTTTAGATGGAGAAATTGCTCAGTTTAGCACAGAAACGATTTCTTTTAAATTTGCTATGTTTATTAAAGTGCGGAATGAAATACCAGTTGAATTACTTATCTAATTGAATCCATTTCATTGCAAACCTTAACCCTTTCCCTCATATAGACGCTTTATGATGCCTCTGCAGCAGACGGCATTTTGAAATCATTGGCGACAAAAGACGAAATTGCTCAAAACGTGCAATTTCTTCTTTTGTCACCATGTTTTCAACTCGATTCAATTATCGTACTTTCATTTTAAAGCGAGTTTCCAAAACATGTTGGGTATGTTTGCAAAGTTGTTTGCTGCAGAGTTGTTGTATGTGGGAAAACGTTAACCCTTTCCCTCATATAGACGATTTCTGACGCCTCTGCAGCAGACGGCTTTTTGAAAACATAGTGACATTAAAAGAAGAAATTGCACAAAACGTGCAATTTCTCCTTTTGCCACAATGTTTTCCAATTTTAGTCATAGGTTATCCATTCAATTATGGAGATTTTCTATGTTTTGACAAAATACGTTCAAAGTCGTCTGCTGCAGAGTTGTTGTATGTGGTAAAGGGTTAATGTTGCAAATTACTGATTATTAGTTTTGACCCTCTCCCAACATCAGATGCAATTTGAACAACCATCCACAGCAGACTTTTAACCCTATCGCTTTTATACGACAATTCTGCAGCAGACGACTTTGAACATATTTCGATAAAAATAGAAAATCTCTATAATTGAATGGATATAACCTATGACTAAATGTGGAAAACATTGTGGCAAAAGGAGAAATTGCTTATTTCGTTGAATGATTGATGGGGTTAAACGCTGTTTTCAACAATTTTTCAGTCATATCACGGCGACCAGTTCACCTACTCATGCGTTTCCTGGTTTACCCACACAAGTACACCACACAACATACTTTCCAGGCAACTGGCTGCTTTTCCACATAGACTGTTAAACAGCCCATTGGTGAATGACGAATGTCGTCAAACCTCGGAAAAAATGTTGGCCGAGCTGGGATTCGAACTTACAACCCCTGAATTGACAGCCCGCATCGCTGGCGGGGCTCGGCTAATTAAGTTTGGAAATATGTAAGCAAATACACAGAATTCTCTCTAAATGAAGGTGAAAGTGTATTAATTGAATAGACTTGAAAATTTCAAATTTCTCATTTCTCATTTTGTCAGAATGTTTTCAAATGTCGTCTGCTTCAGTTGCATCTTTCTGACTTTATTTGTTATTTCCTATTCCGTTTCCTTCTATTAAACACAATGAAAGTTTTCCTCTTAATATGCCCTTTAACAAAATTAGATAAAGTGAAAACGGAACCTATAAACCATGATGACATTGGTAGCAAAGTCATATCTCAATGAAACTGGGTGTGCTGTGTACATAACTTTTTACAAATCACAGGAATGTCCATATTTACATAATCCTTTCCCACCTGCAGACGCATTTTAACGCAATAGCAGCAGACGACTTTTGAAAACATTTTGGCCAAAGGTGATGAGCAATTTTTCCTTTGTCCACAATGTTTTCAACTTTATTTAACAATTAAGCTATCTTTTATGGAGATTTTTCAGGTTTTTATCACAATTTTTTCAAAATCGTCTGCTACAGATTTGCTGCATGTGGGAAACTGTCGTAGACTTTGGACTCCACAATATTTTCCAATATATAGAGATCTTCGACAGTTTTGTTAAGATATTTTCGAAGTCGTCTGCTGCTGATTTTACACTTTTTCACATACACCAAATCTAGGGCAAAAATATAGAAAATCTCAAAAAATGAAAGTTTAATTATTGAATAGAGTAGAAAATAGAGTGGAAAATAGAGAAACCTCATCTATCATAATTAACCCTTTCCCACAAACAAATACATTCTCATGACTATAATCAGGAGAAACTGCTAAGCTATAAGCCCTTCCTACTTTAACCCTAATGTTTCCAATTCCAACCTTTGCCACAAAAGTTTCAACTTAATTCAATTTCCTTACTACTAGGAATCCGCTGTGGTCGAGTGGTTAGCGTCGGGGATTTCAAAACCGGGTGTCTCGGGTTCGATCCCCACTACGCGGCACTACGGTCATGGTGGAGTGCCCTCGGGCAAGGCACATTTTCTAGCCTAGTACTGGTTTGTTTACCCAGGGATCATGAATAAGTGAACTGTCGCCCTGATATAACTGAAATAATGTTGAAAGCAGCGTAAAACCCCAATAAATAAATAAATAATTTCCTTACTAAATTGGTTGATAGAGATTAGCCTAGATGTTTACAAAGTGGTCTGCTGTAGATTTGCTGTATGATGACAATGGTAAACCTTTTAACCCTTTCCCTCATATAGAAGCTTTCTGACGCCTCTGCAGCAGACGGCTTTTTGAAAACACAGTGACAAAAGAAGACATTGCTCAATTATAGAGATTTTCCATTTTTTGGACAAAATATGTTCAGTCGTCTGCTGCAGAATTGTCGTATGAGGGAAAGGGTTAATTGAATGGATGACCTATGACTAAAAGTGGAAAACATTGTGTCAAAAGGAGAAATGGCTCGTTTTGAGCAATTTCTTCTTTTGTCACTATGTTTTCAAAAAGCCGTCTGCTGCAGAGGCATCAGAAAGCGTCTATAGGAGGGAAAGGGTTAAACCTTTCAGTTATTTATGTGAATTAGATTCATACATGTCATAATAACAAAGATTCTACTGTTTTGATACTTTTCTTCCTGTTTTACGAAAAAGGAAGAAGATATCCAAATCACGTTCCTTTAAATATGTTGTGTAAGATGTTTATAAATGCCCTATTATAAAACATATAAAACATACAACAAATTTGCAGCTACCAACTTTAACCCTTTCCCTCATATGACAATTCTGCAGCAGTCGACTTAAAACATATTTTGTCAAAAAATAGAAAATCACTATAATTGAATGGATAACCTATGACTTAAAGTGGAAAACATTGTGGCAAAAGGAGAAATTGCTCGTTTTTATCAATTTCTTCTTTTGTCACTGTGTTTTCAAAAAGCCATCTGCCTCAGAGGCGTCAGAAAGCGTCTATATGAGGGAAAGGGTTAAAAACATCTTAGCAAAAATATGGGAAATGTTAACAGTCTGTCAAACTCCAAATACAAAAAAACGCTGCCCTTACGGAATATGCAATGGAACAACAGTTAAAGTAGAGTATACAGTATGCATGCAATAAGTAGCTATTTGATCGTAATTGTGGGTCAATCAAAACCTATATAGGCCAATTTGTGTGTGACCCCAGCAGCATAAGACCTTTGAAAACATTGTGGCAAAAGGAGCAATTGCTCCTTTTGCCACAATGTTTTAAACTTTATTTGATTTTTATTCTTTCATTTATAGGGTTAGCTGTATATATTTTAGCCAAGATTATTTCAAACATTCGTCTGCTGCAGCTTTGTTGTACGTGGGAAAGGGTTAAACAGCAGCCCATGTACATGGACATTCAGATGGTTGGCCTATTTCTATTTTATGATCACAATAAATTAAATCAAGAACCATTCCTCAGTTTCATTTACATACTTAGATTTCATGATATTCAATGAAACGTCCAAACCTTTTCCACATATGTGACAAATCTGCTGCAGTTGATTTAGAGAACATTATATGTGCAATAATTTCCTCCTGCCACATTGTTTTCCAAAGTCATCTGCTGCAGTTGCATCAAATTGGGTCTGAATATGTGTATTTTTAACTGCCACCATGAAAAAAACACAAACAAACTATGAGAACATACCGACGGCTTGGTGTGAAATGGTTGTAACTAAAATTGGTATTTTTTTACCAAGGTTAATCACCTCGCCATAAAGTCTTTATAAGCGTAAAATCATTTTTCTTGGTAAACAATGGAAATTTAGGTACCATTGCTCGTTCTGAGCAATGGCACCTAAATTTTCATTGTTTACAAAGGGGTCAAAATTGCCCCTAAACCAGGGTTTTCAAAATAGATTTTTAGTTACAACCGTTTCACACCAAGCCCTCGAATTATAGTTAGCATTAAGTTTAGAAATTCTGATAGGATTATATGCCGGACACAAATATACATTTTAATTTGGATCTACTACTTTCATCATCATATATACTCATTGACAATCACTAATTTTTAAACCACCAAGACTTAACATGATTTATAATGTACAATCATTTCGAAAAGGAAGGTAACCTTATTTTAAGGACATTTAAAGCTAACCCATCAAATCATTCAACCAAAGTATACTATCAGTGTAGTATCTCAAACTGGTTTTGGCTACAAAAATTACCCTTTTCTAATAAATCATTCAAAGATACATGATGACAATTAATATCATAAAACTAGACAGTCCTAGAGTAACAGCATTCAATAATCAATTATAAATTATGTTTTATGGGTAGTTTGCAATTGTACTAATTCCAACTTTTACAGACCTAGCAATAAATAGGTTTAGAAAGACAAATAGAAACTCAAGATTTTAATAATATTATAGGAACAAGAAGTGAAAATAGAAAATGAAAATAGCTATACGAGTGCTCCCTTTATTCTTCCTTCTTATTTATTTTAACCCTTTCCCATGTTTATACACATGTTGACGCATCTGCAGCAGACAACTTCTGAAAACATTGTGACGAAACAAGCAATTTCTCCTTTTGCCAGAATGTTTTCAACTTTTTCCAGTAATTGTACCTTCATTTATAGAGATATTTGGGGTTTTCCCAGCATGCTTTCAAAGTTGTCTGCTGCAGACTTGTTGTAGTGTATGTAGGAAAGGTAGCTTGCTCCATGTTTATCCCTTTCCCTCATACGACAATTCTGCTTTGAACATATTTTGTCAAAAAACAGAAAATCTCTACAATTAAATGGATAACCTCTATGACAAAAAGTGGAAAACATTGTGACAAAAGAAGAAATTGCACGTTTTGTGCAATTTCTTCTTTTGTTAATATGTTTTCAAAAAGCCGTCTGCTGCAGAGGCGTCAGAAAGCGTCTATATGAGGGAAAGGGTTATAAGGTAAGGGTTGACAAACAAACATGATAGTAAATAGTTCAGGTATTAATGTAACTTTATCCAACTCCATTAAAATACTAGTATTTCACATACCTGTTTTGTATATATATATATGCAGGCCACTTCATGGGATGAGTACTTTTAACCCTTTCCCTCATATAGACGCTTTCTGACGCCTCTGCAGCAGACGGCATTTTAAAAACATAGTGACAAAAGAAGAAATTGCACAAAACGTGCAATTTCTCCTTTTGCCACAATGTTTTTCCACTTTTTGTCATAGAGGTTATCCATTCAATTATGGAGATTTTCTATGTTTTGACAAAATACGTTCAAAGTCGTCTGCTTTAGAATTGTCATATGAGGGAAAGGGAGTAAACTCATTGAATTATCATTGGGCTCTCCTAGTCAATGTCATAGGCTCACGTGATGATTTATACATGTATGATTTCAGAGCTCTTGATAAGGGGCGTATCGCATGCTCTAAAATCCTTATTTGACCCTCTAACCCTATGTTGTGGGTACTCAAAAGAATCGTCTCACTGAGACGATTCTTTTGAGTAACCCACATCATAGGGTTTGGTCGGATAATGAGAGATATATGTTGGGGAAAAGAGCTGTAAACCCCTGATGCTATTTCTTATTATTATTACACTTTCCAACTTGCAGACAAATTTTGATGTGACTACACTCAACAGGTCATAATGATATTGTTTTCAAGTAATGCCTAGAATTTATCCCAATCTTATTTACCAGATTCACTGTTAGAATACATGATTTGTAATCATTTGAAAACATGAGTGCATCATTTTACTTTAAATAGAGCCGCCAGATAAGTGGCATTTCTCGTGTTCTATAACATCCTTATTTGACCCTCTAACCCTATGTGGTGGGTACTCAAAAGAATTCTCAATGAAGGCTACTAAAAGTAACTAATGCCATAACAACCCTATGTGGTGGGTACTCAAAAGAATTCTCAATGAAGGCTACTAAAAGTAACTAATGCCATAACGATGTACAAGTATTCCCGAAGTCCAAACAGAAAAGCTTCAAATAAACTTCCATTTTAGGTAAGTTTAAGGCTTGAACCTGTAAACTGTTTATGAAGAAGGATGCCTTCGCTCATCAGAGTGTGAATAACAATTTTACCACATCGTTCTGCCATTCAAAAGTAAATTTCTGAATGTCTCTGACTTTAACCCTTTTCCATATAAAACAAATCTGCAGCAGAAAACTTTTGATGCATGTAGACAAACATATACATAATTCAATGTTTAATTGTTAAATAGTGTTTTCAAAGAAGTTAACACATTTTGACAAAATGAAATTTTTTCTGGATGAGCAATTTATACTTTAGCCACAATGATTTCCAAAATGGCCTGCTGCGTTCGCCTCAGAAAGTGTCTATACATGTACATGTATGTGGGACAGGGTTAAGAAAAAAACATTTTCTCCTTATCCAGGTCCAGATAAGGGTATTCAGGTATTTCCCCCACAATTTCTCTCTTATTATTAAAGCAAACCCTATGTTGTGGGTACTCAAAAGAATCGTCTCGCTGAGACGATTCTTTTGAGTACCCACAACATTGGATTAGAGGGTTGAAAAAAGGATGTAAGATTAGAACATGCAAAATGCCTCTTATCTAGAGCTCCGCTTATCTATTACTGGGCAGAGCTGTCTAGGTTGAAAAGCACTGTTAAACCTTTCCCTCATATAGATGCTTTCTGACGCCTCTGCAGCAGACAGTTTTTTGAAAACATAGTGACAAAAGAAGAAATTGCTCGTTTTTCCTTTCGGCACAATATTTTGCACTTTTAGTCATAGGTTTTTCATTCAATTATAGAGATTTTCTATTTTTTTGACAAAATACGTTCAAAGTCGTCTGCTGCAGAATTGTCGTATGATGGAAAGGGTTAGGCCAGCACATATATGAGATGATAAACTGAATGTTGAGATCAACTTATCTGATATGAGTGAAATACTGTTGAAATGGGGATTACCCGTACGAAACAGTCCAGGCGTAATATAACAGGATTCATACAGGAATATCGCTCTAAATCCTACAAGGAAACCAGCAGGAAAATAGAGCGAAATATGTTAATTAGATTAACAGGAATCCTGTAGGAATATTTGATAAAAAATCCTTGCAGGGATTTTGTCCTCATTTACATATTTCGGGCCATTTTCCTGCTGGATTCCTTCTACTTTTTTCCTACCAGGAATCCTAGTAGCAGGAAATCAAACCTCATTTGCATATTTCAAAACTAGTTGGATTAAATACCTACAAGGAATCCAGTTACAAAATCCTACAAGGAATATAGAAAAAATCCTACAAGGAATCTCATTACAAAATCCAAAAAGATTTTTGATACTTAAATAGGTTAAAACTTCCTATCAGGTTTCCTGGTACAAAATTCCTACAAGGAATCGTTTCCTGGTACAAAAATCGTACAAAGAATCAAAGGAATCCAGGTTCAACCTTTTATGAGACTCAACAGTGCTTATATGTACGGTTACTAATGTTTAGACAAGAAGGTCAAAAAGTCATGGTGAAGGTCATCCAAAGACAATGATGTTATTTAATTGTAAAAGATCACTTTTAGGTCATGGTCACATGTTTATAAATCAATGTAAAGGACAAATGACAAATAAATGAAGTTTTTATCGTGTTCACAGTCGATTATAACAATTTTGACAATTTTAAATGGCCATAATTCAGTGATGCATCTACGGATCTGGCTGATTTCAAAAGGAACCGAGCTCTCATGTATATCTAGCTACTGTATAAGTTTGGTAAACATCAGATAATAAATTATCAATTATAGCAATTTTGCCAATTTTAAAGGGCCATAATCCCGTCATGCATGGACTGATCTGGCTGGTTTTCAAAAGGCACCAAGCTCTCATGTATATCTAGCTACTGTATAAGTTTGGTAAACATCGGATAATAAATGATTACTTTATTTTGTTCATAAGGTCAATTATAGCAATTTTGCCAATTTTAAAGGGCCATCTTCCTGTCATGCATGGACGGATCTGGCTGGTTTTCAATAGGAACCAAGCTCCCATGTTTATCTAGCTACTGAATAAGTTTGGTAAACATCGAATAATAAATCAAGTTCTTATCGTGTTCACAAGGTCAATTTGAACAATTTTGCCAATTTTAAAGGGCCATAATCCAGTCATGCATGGATGGATCTGGCTGGTTTTTGAAAGGAACTGAGCTCCCATGGTGTATCTAGCTACTGTATAATTTTGGTAAACATTAGATAATAAATGAAGAATTTATCGTGTTCACAAGAAATTGTGGACAGACGACGGGCGATCACAAAAACTCACCTTGTCACTACGTGACAGGCGAGCTAATAAGAAGCAAGAGGGCCAAGATGGTCCTTAATTAGTCACAAAATACGGAAAATCTATAAGTAAAATTATTAAAGAGAGTGGACTAGACCACTATTTTAGGTTCAAATACCCAACAGGATTCCTAGAACAAAATCCTACCAGGAATCCAAATCAAATTTTTACTAGAATAAATAATAACTGTAAATGTTTAATCAAGAGATGCTGATAATGCATCATTGATTTATTTGATGGTAATTAACATATATATCAGAACAATTTTTTTTATCCTTTTGCGCATACAGACGCTTTTAGAAAACATTGTGGAAAAAGAAGAAAATTCTCATCTATAATGAGCAATTACTCCTTTTGCCACAATGTTTTCAACTCAATTAAAAAAAAACGCTTTGGTTTATTGAGATTTTCCATAACAACTCATTTTGCCAGGACATGTTCAAAGTCAGCTGTTGCAGATCCCTTGTATGAGGGAAAGTGTCAACTTTAAATTCTAAAACAAACACAAGCATTCACAATTCAAGAAGTAGGTTGAAAAATTGTTCACAAACAACTCAGGAATATTTAAGAATGTTGCCACTTAAAAACAAAGGGTGATCTGGAAACATAGTTTAACTTAAAGAATTAATCCATTTGATTGTGCATGAACAAAGCACTGATGGGTATCACTAAGCAGAGTCTTGTAGAGTCTGGTGGTCAAATCATCAGTCGTCAACTATGAGGAAATGGTTAAAGTTTGTTTCAGTTTGGTGATGACTGGACCATCCTCTATAAGGGGCTCTTTTAAGTTGTTGTGTATGGAGCTATTCAAATGAAAGTAAAAGATAGAAAATTATAATAAATGAACCCTTGAAGGCTTCTTTACCCATAAAGACGGTTTCTGACACCTCTGCAGCAGATGACTTTTAAATACAATATGAGCAATTTTTCTTTTTGCCACTATTATCTGTTTTCAACTTTATTCAATAATTTTACTTTCGTTTACACAGCTACCTTTCCTCTATTTGATCATGTCTGCCTAGTTATATGCAGTGCCAGTCATCTTTCTTTTACAAAACATTAATGAAAATACTCAAGATCTCGAATCCAGCAACCATTTTTGAGATTGTTCTCAAGTTTGCATTCTGATAAACCAGCTTCAATTTTCATGGACGTTCATTTAAAGGCAAATATCTAATATAAAGTAAGTTTGCAAATTAATCTCAAATACTTTACTTAATATTCATCGTTAAATATTGCATTTTTGAGTTCAAGTCTTAGAATATTCTCAAGAACGGTTATTTTCTTCATTAATTTGACGAGGTCTGTATGAAAAATGTGCGGACCTAGACCTCATCCAGGGGTTGAGAGTTCGAATCCCAGCTCGGCCTACATTCTTTCTGACGTTTGAAAAAGTCACTTTGACATGCGTCATTCATCAATGGTTTGTTTGTTTGGAGTTTAACGCCGCTTTCAACAGCTTTGGTCATATCACGGCGGTCTGTGCACCTACCCATGTTTTCCTGGCTTTCCCACACCAGTACTTACACAACATTCTTTCGAAGCCACGGACTACTTTCTCACATAGATCAGAGGTGAGAGGCAATGGAAAACATCGCCCGAAAGAATGTCGCCGCAACCGGGTATTCATCAATGGGATTACAGTCTATGTGGAAAAGCAGCCAGCTGCTTAGAAAGTATGTTGTGTTGAGTACTGGTATGCGAAGCAAGGTAATACATGAGTAGGCCGCCGTGATGTGAACAATTGTTGAAAATGGTGTTAAACCCAAATCAATCAATCATCCTATGCGAAAGCAAGGTAATACATGAGTAGGCCCCCGTGATGTGACTGAACAATTGTTGAAAATGGCGTTAAACCCAAATCAATCAATCATCTAAGACGACAGGTCAGTATCACCAGGGTCTTTCAAATAGTATTTGAAAGACCCTGGTATCACCATTATAAATTTATATAAATCACCATGTTGTCAATAGTTCATCTGGAACACGTCACAGGTAATGTCCTTGGTTGGTCAATTTTCAAAGCTAGAATGCTTTCCAAATTTTTCTTGCCTAGCTGCTTCAACTGAAAAGTATACATTCAAGTATTAATTTAAATTGCTGGTTCAGACAAATATTTCTAAACATGGGAATGTGTCTTGAATGTTTAATTTTTCTGCCGAGTCATAGACTAATTAAAATGTGAAAAAACAACAGTAATTTAGTAGGACTCATTATTTTGGGAGAACACATCAAAGGACTCATTGATACAAATGTGTAAATGAAACAATGGTCTTGAATTTGTGCACACTGCTCCAGTAAAGATTTATGGAAACAATTTGTTTTTGATCTCCTGTGTTGAATCCCAGAAAGGGTTATACAAAAACCCATTAATCATTCTAAGGTGGTCCGTCGCTGTACGCAAGTAAATATTTTCCAATTATGATATATGATCAAATAAATGCTTTAAAATATTTCTGTTGATCTAAATATTGTGGGACAGAGAAAGGGTGAGAGATCTTCGTAACAGCATTTTGATTGCAATACAAATGAAATAATGCAAAATAAAGTAAAATAATTTACTTACGAATATTCCAGAACACTTAATCCATCAACTAAACAGAAATAGATGCAAACTATCGCCGATATCGCATATATTCTGTGAAAACAGCATGTGTTGAAAAAGGCCGCCATCTTGATTTAAACAATTTTCCAAACGCCGATAGACTTTTTTAATGACGTCATACCACATGTCATTCATGACGTAACAAGATCAATGCATAACAAAAGTGACTTGTCGAAAGTAACAAATATGCAGAAAAGTTTTAAGACTTTAAACATAAATCAATTAAAAATATTACAGACCGTCGATGGGAGTGGTTGATAAATATGAGTTTATTCCAGATTTTCCTTAGATAATTAAATTACTTAAGAGACACTGTATAAATAACTTCACACTTAATATCCATTTGCACACTTAAATTAACTCTTTTTCACTTGCAGACGCATTCATCAGACGTAATGTGTTTTTCCCTTTCCAACAATGTTTCAAAATTAAAAGTTGGTTAGCTGAAAGTAAAACTTAAAACAAATGTTTGATAGTAGAGATATGTATACATGGTTTATGAATCGACTCAGAAATTACTTGGTTTCTCCTTTTTATTACAATGTTTTCAAAAGCTTGTTAGCTGAAAGAAAAACTAACAAAAAACAACTCCTCTTGATAGTCACCGTAAATCCAAAATATATATACGATGTTTGAATACACTCGAAAGGTAAGTGTTTCACCTCTTCTCACAATGTTTTTAAATGGTGTCTAGTTGTTTGTTTGAAGAATCTATAAAAATCTGGTCAAATTTGCACAGAGGTGAAGATATGTAACACTTTTGAAGCATTTTTTAAATCTAGTTAATAACAATTGTCACCAATTCATTAATTTGGACTGATCAGAATATAAATGCTTTGGGAAAGTCCAACTTACTTTTACATAAATCCTGCCTGTCTAACATTCACGTGACCTATTGCGTCATAATTAAGTCACCGACCTTTGTTTAAAATGCTGGGGAGAGATTGAGCCACGTCATATGAAAACCCACATTATATATCAATGAACTATGATCACAGTTAATACTTCTATGTCAAGTTTTACATTAAGTCATTGTTTCCCCCCTGTGTAGTTAAAGCTGTGTGTGTGTGACTAGAGACCCTTAGAAGCAGACTGGGCAGGTTTATCAAGTTATATGAATATCGGCTGGTTGCAGAGACCAAATGTCATTTTTGTATGACATGACTCATTTGTGTAGGTTAAAAATAGGTTAGCTGCTAAGTTTTCCCGGGTAAATAAGTTGACCCTTACCAATTTGTAGAGGCATTTCTATGCATCTACAGCAAACACATTTTAAAAATATTGTGAGGAAAGGAGAAATTGCTATTTAAATTTCAATGGCTTTTTCATTTAGGATTGTACCTACTGATCTTGAATACCCCAGTGGGGAACTAAGGATTGTATACCATTTTTTTTAATTAAAGTTTTAGATTTTCTTTTGCATATTTTCTAAGTTTCAGAATCCAAGTTAGTAAAATGTTAAAGTATAAAATTCCTGCTATGAAAAAGTATAAGTTCTAGAAATCCTGCCAAAGTTTCATTAACTGGAGATTTTAAATATTATAAGATGAATTATTCCTAGTAGGAATATGAATTTCACCAATATTCCAGCTACAGTAAAGGGATTCCTGTTACTATAGCAGGAAACTTTTCCAGTATGAACAAATTTTCCCTGTAGGAAATTAGGTTTTTTCCATGTACGGTTACATTCCTGCAGGAAAAATTGATTCCTGCTAGATTCCTGGTACATTCCTACCAGGGTCCTGCTGGAATCCTGTTAAAATCTTCGTACGGGTAAGCCTACTCTATAAATCAACCCTACAACAGACAGTGACTGCTTTATGTGCACTTATGGTCTATTCATATTTTTAATCTCAAACTGATCACACTTAACACTACTTAAACCCTTTCCATAATATAGACGCTTTCTGACGCCTCTGCAGCAGACTGCTTTTTGAAAACATAGTGACAAAAGAAGAAATTGCTTAAAACGAGCAATTTCTCCTTTTACCACAATGTTTTCCACTTTTAGTCATAGATTATCCATTCAATTATAGAGATTTTCTATTTTTTTACAAAATATGTCGTCTGCTGCAGAATTTTTGTATGAGGGAAAGGGTTAAAACCTTTTGCACCTTTTAATTTTTACCCCTCTACAGTAGACACCTTAAGAAATTTTGAGGAAATTGAAAAATTGCTCATAATGAGATATTCCATCTTCTGCCTAGATGTTTTCAAAGTTGAAAACATAGAAAAATGTGTCTGCATGTGGGTAAGAGTTATGAAGAGCTTGAAAACGAGTCCCTTTACGAATGAAATTCAAACTATTAGCAATTTATAAATTTGATGAAACTTATCATAATTTATAAAGTCCATTCAAGAAAAATTATTTCTGGAAAACCATCAAACTAACCCTTGAAGATGTGTTTGGTTAATACTTGTAAGTCATGAACTCTGTGACCCATTCCTAGCCACATTTATTGACCATTAGGAATCCACAAACCAGCAAACCATGACATGATCAGACTTGGTTCAAGACAATCCACAATTACATAATAATAAAATGTTATGCTACAAGATTTAAAGTCTCATAAAGAAGAGCTAAATTCATAGAATTCCAATGAGGCAATCAAGTACATGAAATTCGATTATTGATTTGTCTATATAAAAGTATATTTCTTGATCATGTATTTTATCTGTCACCAGTTTAATTTTGAAGACTATTGAAACAAAATTCATATGAGGAATTTGGTCCATTTATGTAATTGACAGCTAGGTCAAAAATAAGCGCAGTTTCTTTAACAGCAAAAGCAATATTTATATCTGTTTTGGTTACAGGGTAACCGCATTAGAGCAATGTGAAGGTCGCGCACCTTTATGGGCGTGTCGAAACACAATTTTATGAATACAGGTGAGTCTAAATAATATTTCGTAAGTAATGCAAAACCCTATTAGATGCAGTTAGGCAAAAGCAATACAATACCAATTAAAAAGAAACATTAAAACGATTTTTTTTATCACATATCAATTGAAAATGACGTTCTTATGGGAACAATTTTGTAAAGAAGAGTTGGAAATGGAAGAAGTGAGGTCCGCGAAAAATCACGATATTTCTGTATTTTGTCAACGATCGAGGTTTGAATAACGTCTGCTTACCTTTAGGTGTTTTCCGTTTTTTGTATGTCCATTTGAATGTTGAACTGATCCATTTAATTTGCCATTCACGTGAATGGTGCCATTAGCTACCGCCGCACCCGGAGCCATGTTGATAAATGAAGAGAGTACATGTATGTCGTTTCTAACACAACAGGTCATTGGGCAAATTTTAGCCAATCAAATGGCAGAGCTCTATTTATCTAATATCAAGGAAGATAACTACTACTCGAAAAGCATTTTCAAAATTAATTTAATCATCTCCCTTTGAAAATGACACCGGTTATCAACTATTTAACAAGTTTTCAAACCGTTTGGGCAATAATTTGCGTTTTTAATGCATACGGAATTTTAAAAATAGTGTACATATTTGAGGTTAAGACACTGAAAATGAAAGATTTATCAGAGATCCTCTATTTCAATATAATCAGAGACATTTAATAAATGATTGATTTATTGATTGATAGATTGGGGTTTAACGCCGTTTTTAACAATTTCTCAGTTATATAACGGCGGCCAGTTCACCTACTCATGCATTTCTTGGTTTTCTCACACCAGTAATCCACATAACAATCTTCCCAAGCAACTGGCTGCTTTTCCGCATAGACTTAGCCCATTGGTGGAAGACGAATGACGCTTTGTCAATCGTCGGAAAGAAAGTTGGGCCAAGCCGGGATTTAATAAATGTATAAATTTATAAATTAAGAAAAGACTTATCAGGGTGCAATTCGGTCATTCAAGTTTTCTGAAGAACAGTTATCAATCATTTTACTTTATCTCATATCTTTAAACCTTAAACTGATAAAGACAACAATTTGCAGCAGGAGAGTTTTGAAAACATTGTCGGACAAGGAGGAATTCAACAAAATCATTTTCCTTCAATTTTTCAAGTCTTTATTTGAAATTATTCTTCCATAGATCAGACACTTTAAACTATATAAGGATAAGTATGATAATAATAACAGTTATAACTAAATAACTCATTCATTTAAGAAAAGAAATCATTATATATTTTAGATATTTTCTGAGTGAAAACACTTACATAAAGGTATAGAAACTCTGGCAAAATAAGATATTTTAACAAGGAAAGATTATAGCTTATATCAGGGACACTATATTAATATAGTGTCCCTGCTTATATTCAAAGAAACAGTAGTCGTTTAATAAGATTATTTTTTTTCCAGATTAAAAATAACCTAGCTACATCAAAAGAATACATGCACTAACAATTCTATAAATTCAGGGGTGTAGCTTGGCAATAATCAATGTATAGAGGGGTCTGGGCATATGCCCACGGACAATTTTGAAATCCTATATCGTTGCAGCTTCATTTTGGAGCATTTTTGAGAAAAATGTGTAGGCACGTTCCTACAGTGCCGAAAGGAAGCTACGCCCCTGAAATTGGCAGCAGATAACTTTTCATAATGAGCAATTTTTTCTTTTGTCACAACGTTTTCGGCTTTTTTTCAATAACCAAACTTTCCTTTATATAGAGTTTCAAGAATGTTATTAAGATGCTCTGAAAGTCGTCTGCTGCAGATTTGCTGTATGTGGGAAAGGCTTAAGACCAGCTTTTTGGAGGTTTCAAAATTACTGACAATTACATTTGAATCACACACTTACATATAGTTGGATTTGAGTAATAAGTTCCAGCATATCTGTTTGTTGAGATGGCAAACAGAGAAGAACCTACTCATAATAAACAGGGGCACAGACTGATCTTAATCTTCACAGGTTGCAAAGTGCTGAAGTTGGATTTTCTTGTAATGTAGTCGATTATCATCATATTCTATGTTTAATCTCATTAAACAATTTTTTGTTTAAATAAACAGTAAATTTTAGCAAAACCATAACTGTTATTTCTCATTTCTATGTTTAAAATGTTCTTGCATTCAAAGATGAAGAGCAAAGAATAAGTCACTGTGAATATTCAGACTCAACCAGAGTGTAGCTAGCTTGATCACACCAACCGTTTCTGACTTTCAACAAAATCTTCAGTATAAAACTTTAATAATATCTACGCAAAAATCTCTGTGACCACGTTTATTTTTTTGATTTAGATCCTGACATAGTTGAAATTGTAAAAGTCTTTTAAAAAATCATTTGGACCACCTTGGTTTACCAGTTACTTAACTTATGTGCTCAGAAGGTTTTCAAAATGTTACCTCATGACCAGGTCTGAGATTTGATGGAGATGAATGTTCTGATGATGTTTCATAAATATTGGATGAAAAATATGGCCTCTAATGCGTTCACAAGGTTTTTTCTAAAAATCGCCCAAGTGGCTTAATTAGCATTTGAAGCCACATGACTCAGTTTCAAAACCTGACTGGAATTTGATAGAGATGAATGTTCTGATGTTTTTTCATGAAGATTGGATGGAGAATGTGGCCTTTCATAAATTTATCTAAAATTTGGAATTGTGACCTAGTTTTTGACCCCACATGACCCAGTTTCAAAACCTGATTGGAATTTGATAGAGATGAATGCTCTGATGATTTTTCATGAAGATCGGATGGAGAATGTGGCCTTTCATAAATTTATCTTAAATTTTGAATTGTGACCTAGTTTTTGACCCCACGTGCACATGACCCAGTTTTGAAAATGACTGGGATTTGATGGAGACGACTCTTCTTATGAACCCGTATGATGATTTGCTGCACAATTAATTAACCCTTTCCCTCATATAGACGCTTTCTGACGCCTCTGCAGCAGACGGCTTTTTGAAATCATTGTGACAAACGAAGAAATTGCTCAAAACAAGCAATTTCTCCTTTTGACACACTGAATGTTTTCCACATTTAGTCATAGGTTATCCATTCAGTTATAGAGATTTTCCGTTTTTTTACAAAATATGTTCAAAGTCGTCTGCTGCAGAATTGTCGTATGAGGTATGAGGTTAAGCTTTAGAAGAGTTCATAAAGTTTTTCGAACTTAACTTAGTGACCTTCCTTTTACTTCCATTTGACCCATATTAGGGATTGACAACTCTAGCCCAGTGAAAATATTGACTGAAATTTCAGTGAGATTTCAGTGGGATTTCAGTGAAATTTCAGTGAAAGAAAAATTATTTCATAGTAGAACTAAATGTAATGGTGTATGAATTCTCCTTTTTCTCACAATGTTTTCAAAAGCTGGTAAGCTGAAAGAAAAACTAACAAATAACAACCCCTCTTTGATAGTGTAAATCCAAAAGTGCAATGTATATGATGTTTGAATAAACTCAAACTTTAAGTGTTTCATCTTTTCTCACAATGTTTTCAACTGCTGTCTGCTACGTACAACTACGTCAAAGGGTGTTTGTTTGAAGAATCTATAACAATCTGGACACATTTGCACAGAGGTGAATATATGTAAGTCTTTTAAAGCAATTAAGAAATCTAGTTAATATCATGCCGCCCATTGATTTCTTTTGGACTGATCCGAATATAAATGCTTTGGAAAATCCATTTTACTTATGCATAAAGTCTCGTTGTCTAACATTCACGTTACCTAACCTTCTCAAAAAATCGCGTTATTCCTGTCATTTCTTTGTTTAAGATTGAGCCACGTCAGATGAAAACACACGTTATAAATAAATGAGTTACGATCACATTTCATATAGTTTGTTTGTCAGTTTTTGGTAGACTTGCGCATGCGCAGAGGCTACCATAGTCATAGTGAGTTTGAAGTCACGTGATGTATATGCCCTTCACCACCAACAATCAAGTGCAATTTTTGGTTTGACTAATTTACGAATGCTCACAAAAGCAAACATAGAGTAACGAAAAAAAATCCGATTATTCAAGCTTATAATTGAAAATAACAAGTCTTGTAAGTGTAAATATCATATTTAAAGTGTACACAATTATTTAGATATCACTACGCCAATATAGCACTGCACCGCGCAATTACCCTTTGTAAATTGTAACCCTTTTTTCCCTCTCGGCAGAGATGTAAACATCCACTCGCCCGCTAGCATAAGCGAATGGAATGAAGGATCGGCTAGTACGAAATTCTAGTCGCTAGTCCATACATATTCGTTCATGTCCTTATTCATAAAGATAGTATGCATTGCTAAGCCTTTTCTTTCTCTTTCTCTCAGTCCATCTATTCCTTCGACAACGATTAACGATGACTGTTGCATTTTGGATAGGTGCTTTCGACAAGGTCCGCGTCTAAAGAAACAAATTTCATCAAATGATTTGAGCGCTTTAAATCACTTGTTTATAAAGCGTTTAGAATACTTTGATTATAATAGGCAGAACGAATAACGAATAAATCTTGCAAGAAATCGATCATTTCTTGAGGCCAAAATCAGGTAAACGACCCGCGGATATTGGTTGTTACAACATAACTGATTCATCCTTTTATTCTAAATTTGTATTACACAGTTCAAAATTTTTTGAAATTTTTTGGGGGGCGGGAGGGGGGAAGAAACCTTTAAATGAAAGTGATACAATTGAATATTGAATATATAAAACATAATGAGCAATTTCTTCTTTAGCCACAATGTTTTCAAGAAAGACCAATAAAGGGACCAATAAGTGGTTATGATATCATCTCAATTTACGATAAATAATAATAAAAAATACTGAAAACCATGGAAATATATATTTTATTTTTAAAGAATCACAATTAAGTGTATTGAAATTCAATTGAACAACCCTGTTTATCCATACAAGAACTTTAATAGTTCTAACAGAGATATAATATGAGCATAGGTGTTACCTATTTCGGGTAAACATTTAATATGTTAATAGGCAAAGCCTAGGTCGTGTGAAAGCAAGAACAATTAATTAAGCACTGTCTGTCCCCCAACAAGAAACAAATTAATAGGCAAATTGTAGAAATTTAAGTTACAAAAACAGAATTTGAAAAACATATTGAAAAAAACGAAACTTAGCATGCATTTAAGTTTAATTTGTACATATATATCTGTTTTATTTTTTATTAGGTCAGGATTGTAATAGACTGTAAGATTTCCAAGGATGTTGATGGAAAACAACTCTAGAAGGCATTGAAGAATGTTCTGATTTATTTTTACAAATGCCAGTTATTTGTAAACTAGTAATACATATAATTGAAAACTGACTCTTACCATGGTTGATTGAATGACTTGCGCTTAACATTACTCCACACAACAATCTTACAAGGCAGATGGCTAACTTTGCATGATCTGGCTGAATGTATAATCTTGTCAAGTTGAGACAATTTAAGATGACTGAGAAAAATGTAATTTTTGACAAATATTTTCAAAAGTCCCATTTATAATGATGTATGTTGGAAAGGTTAAAGTTTAGCCGGCCTTGTCTGATGTAAATTACTTGATTTCTGTGACTAATCCGAATACATTGTCGGAATGGTGTAATTGATCCAAAATGAACATATCCAAAATGAACAATATGTTCCTATTCAACAACATTTTCACTTTGAACACCTATCTCCTTTTCTGGTTTTTAATTTGTAAAACATGAAAACAGCATCAGATTATTTGTTAATAAGTACCAGACTTAGTGTCAACAACAGTTACTGAATATATATACATGTATCTGAAATATGTTGTTTGAAAAAAAAATGGATAATATAAGATCTGATCAATATATTCAATATACATTTTATTGCATAAAACAATAAACATTATGTTTATAGCAAATAAAGAAATTATAAAAAGTACAAACAGAGAAATGGATTTTCCAGAAGAATTTGCAATAATTTAACATTGTTAGTGATCATGTTAAAATTGCTCTATTATAAAAATATGATGTATAAATTTCGTTAAAACTTTGATATTAGAACGGTTATCAAAGCTGGATCAATCCTTGAACATGTACAGATTCTCAGAGTTATCAATGTTGATAACCATTCCTTTTTTTAATTGTTATTGCTCAATTATAAAAGCTTTTGAAAAGGGTACAGGGAGTAAACTATTTTCACTAGAAGCCTGGATAAAAATGTAATAAGTGTTTAAGTAAGACAACTCCCCACAACATAATTGTTTCATGTATACATTGTTAAGTTTAGTTGCCTCTTTCAAAACATGTACCTGCTGAGATTTGATCTTAGAACTCTTGTTAGACCAGGTGTTTTACCATTAAACTACAGTATAGGTTTTTATTTTGAGCAGCAGTTCATGAAAATATGTGTACTTTTATTACCAGTAAAGTATAAGAATTTTTTTGTTACAATGAATGTATACCAATTTAAATTTTACCATTTCTATTGTATAGGTTATACAATTTCACACAGAAAAATGGATTTCACAATAAATTACATAGAAAACAGATACATTTCTGTGGTATTTCAGTTATATCAGAGGACAGAACACTTATGTGAGGTCACTGGGTGACTAACATAACTGACATTAATTATGAACTGCCTTATAGCCTTTTTCTGTTGAAAAACAGATTACGTTTTCTTTATTGTTCAACCAAAATGTTTATACAAATTTATTTGAATAAAAAGTATTTTGAGTGTTTGTTGAATTTAAAAAGAGATTGATCCTCTTTATCTACATATTTCAATGCTCAGTTTGTTTTTACCTTATTTGAGTTTGATATAGTTAGTGTACATTGCCCTGTTTCATAGACGGACCTAAATCGGTGACCGTAAAAGGCTTTTATTTTGCATTTGCTCTTCAATTTGAAGAGTTCTATGACATCATTGGTTGTTGTGCTCCCAAGTATGAAAATAGTGCTGTCAATAGATGTTGAATCTGTTTCAAATATTGTTTGAATACATACATGCAGAGTATTTTAAATAACCTAGTGAAAATAATGTTTAAATTCTTAGTACCAAGTTTGTCCAATCTGATCAATAAACACATTTTGGATAAAAAAAAAAAGAAGGAAACTACTAGAAATTCAGCCTGTTGAAAGAAAAGTAAAGTGTTTTACTGATAGCCCCCATATGACATCATTTCTTTTAAACAATGATGACTCATTTGAGTTTGATCAATAAACACATTTTGGTTAAAAAAAAGATGAATCTATTAGAAATGCAGCCTGTTGAAAGACAAGTAATGTGTTTTACTGATAGTCCACATATATATGACATCATTTCTTTAAAACAATGGACTCATTTGAGTTTGATCAATAAACACATTTTGGATAAAAAAAAAGATAAATCTACTAGAAATTCAGCCTGATGAAAGAAAAGTAATGTGTTTTATTGATAGCCCACATATGACATCATTCCTTTAAAACAATGGACTCATTTGAGTTTGATCAATAAACAAATTTTGGATAAAAAAAAAAATGAAACTACTAGAAATTCAGCCTATTGAAAGAAAAGTTATGTGTTTTACTGATAGTCCACATATAACATCATTTCTTTAAAACAATAGACTCATTTGAAGGCATGAAAGTGTTTTCCTCTCTTTCAGGTTGGAGGATATAGACATTAAGACATTTACTATGTATACCCCAAAATCAGGGTGAACTGATTCTGGTCATACTTTCATGATTTGACAAAGACTAGGTCATAGACATAAACTGTTAAACTGTACAATGTAAAAAAATAATGTAAATTGAAGGCAAATAATTTGAAATTGACTATAGTTTTGTTTGTTTGCTACATTTACTGCAATACATAGATAAACGTCTTAAAGTCAATACAACTAGACAGTCGAAGATATGATAGTTTTAATAGCTATTTTCTTGAGTGGAGTCAACATTTGACAAGACGGCTTCGGCTTCAAATGACAGATACAGTTATAAACGATACACACCATGTGACGTCACGCGATGTGACGAAAGCATCGTGGATCGTTCCCAACAGATATAACAAATAATTTAGAAATGAAGTTATATTTTTAAGCAAATTATTGATATAATAAATAGCTTACCTTGAAATGAAGCTATGCCGATACAGAAACAGAATTGTTCGTCCTTTTCAGTTAAAATAATATCCGAGGCCAGTGTAACGAACGATAACTTCCGTTGAAATTATTTACAATCATTTTCAAGTGTTTATTGCTTCTCTATATTGCAAAGATATAAAATCCATGAAATAATGATGACAGGTACAAAAGAATAGTCGACTTAGCCTTCATAAAGTCCTTCCAGTGAATGAAATCCATTTGTGACGAGTCAAACTATCTTTTCCTACCATTCCTGTCGTTTTCCTTTTGTTATTTATTTATTACTTGCCTTACAATGACGTTACTTTTCGTTGCAATGACGTCACATTTGGCAATCTCTATTACATAGGCGCTCTCAGTCTCTTTTACATAGGCGCTCTACATTCACCAGTAAGACCGGAAGCAAAATGGCCGAAAAAAAGTGCTATGGGGTTGAGATTTGATATGTGAAAAACAGTAAGATTGTACTGAATTCTCGTTGTTTTGATCTCGTATGATGTGTTCGTACGTGTAACCTATAGGCGTGCTTCGCTCGAGCCTTCGGCTCAAGCTTTCACACGTATTACACAGTTCAAAATTAGATTTTGACAGTTTGTTCGTTATGATTTTGACGCGATTCAAGATTTTGACGCGATTATTTCGTTCATAGAGTTGATTACTAACAGATGACTAAGTTGATGATGGAAAGAACATTAACAAGTTAAGTTAAGCTAAAACATGCACAGGCAGGCGAGTGTTTCATTAGGATAAGTGCAATACTCAATTCCCAATCCTGCTTGCCCTTTAACGAATCACAACCCACCCCACAATATAAAAACTCTGCAGCAGACGAATTAAAAAAAATCTGAGCAAAGATACAGAAAATCACATTTATTGGGAGTGTAATCATTGAATATAGTTGAAAACATTGTTGCAAAAGGAGAAAGCTTGTTATTAGCAATTTCTTCTTCTGCATCAATGTTTTCAAAAGTCGTCGGCTGCAATTACGTATGCAAGTGGGAAAGGGTTAAATAAGAAATGCTTTTTCAAATGATAGTCAGTTGGCTATTCTAGTATATAATGTCCGTCTTAAATAATAATGACAAAACTTTCAAAAAACAAGAAAAAGATTTTTTACAATTTAATTGAAAACATATTTAATCAAAGTTGGGAAAGTTGTCCCTTTCCGTGCTTTTTTTATGAGAGTTCAAATCACAAGCAAAACTTATGGGACAGAGTTGACAAATAACACATTGACACAATTTCAGATTTAGGCTTTGTTTCTGTCAAACTGCTGAAGAAGACAACACTGAGACACACATTTTGATTAAAAGTTTATTTAAAAAAAGGAATAATTTTATTTATGATAAACAACATTACAATGATGGTGTAGAAAATACATGTCAACAATACATTTTTCAATTTGTACATTCATTGCACAGACCAAATCTTAGCAAGTTTGAAATTATGGACCTCTCAGCACATTTTTTTCTCAATTCATTACTTCTTGGCAGGATTTTACTGCTAAAATTGATGATTTTTTTTTATTTTTGGCCGGATTGCTCTAGCAATTCCGGTCTATAGATTGGCGATGTCTGTCTCTCCGTCTGTCTGTTCGTCAACATTTTGGTTAAAGTTTCAGGTTGAGGCAAAATCTCAGCACTGGAAAGGGTTACACACTTGAAACTTTGCCTGAAGGTAACCGGTAAAATAAATATTCATATATGCACTTCTGTATCTCTTCTTAAACGATCGCAATTCTACCTTCAGTACTTTGTACTTTGATTCATTTTTGTATGTCAGTTTTCCATCAAGTCATTGTAATTCCCCTGTGGAGTTAAAGCTGTTGTTGTAACTAGATGGTAAACATGGACGATCCTGGCCAGACTGATATGAATATCGACTGGTTGCGAAACCCAAATTTATGTCATTTTTGTATGACGTAGTTCATTTGTGTATGTAATATATATATTTGAGGAGATAATCAACAAGTTTTAAAAATCGTCCGCTAAAGATTTTTTTGGAAAAAGGATTGGGACAAACATATTTCTTCGAAATTAACTGATTTAATTTTGCATTAAATGCGATTTAATTGAAGGTTTGAGAATGTTTTCCCCCAATGTTTAGTTTAAACTTATCTGTTTTACATCGATAGCGAAACAACCCTTCGGCTTAGATTAATCACGCTCAATGTTTAATAACTTTCCCTCATACGACAATTCTGCAGCAGACGACTTTGATTTTGTTAAAACATAGAAAATCTCCATAGTTGAATGGATAACCCATGACAAAAAGTGGAAAACATTGTGTCAAAAGGAGAAATTGCACGTTTTGTGCAATTTCTTCTTTTGTCACTATGTTTTCAAAAAGCTGTCTGCTGCAGAGGCGCCAGAAAGCATCTATATGAGGGAAAGGGTTAATAACTTTCTCTTGTATTTACATTTAATTTTCTCCAATCCATAAAAATGCCTTTCAAATTAGTATCACATGCTTTCACTCAAATAATTATTATTGAATTTTAGTCACTGAATTTCAAATATTATTGAAATATCGGTCACTGAAATATTGTTGAAATTTCAGTCACTGACCCAGTCATGGTGGAGTGCCTTTGGGCAAGGCACATAGTCTAGCCTAGTACTGGTTTGTTTACCCAGGAATCATGAAAAAATGAACTGTCGCCGTGCTATAACTGAAATAATGTTGAAAGCGGCGTAAAACCCCAATAAATAAATTCAGTCACTGAAATATTGTTGAAATTTCAGTGAAAAAAAAAGAAGATATGTTTGACCAAATTCCAGTTAAATTTCAGTAATATCTCAGTGAAATTTCGGTGAATTTTTGTAAAGGGTATACCGTTAATTTCTCAATTATGCTATTATTGCCATTTAAAAAGGGCTGGCAACATACATTGCACATTTTATGAGATAGAGTTTGATCATTTCACTATTTTATCAGTGTATTACCATTATACCATACCGATGAATGAACTGTTTATAACATACTATTATGAGAATGGATAAGCATTTGTAAATTATATTTGTTAGAGTTATTGCAATTATCAGGGTATATAACTTGCCATTTAACAAAGAATCATTACTTCAGATATTTCACGTATATTTATTATTTATTCAATTAATGTGACTTATAGGTCCACTGGGCTGGGTGCTTGTATTCTGTACATAATTACTTGTTTGTAACATTTAGTATGCACATGTCACTATAATAAAATATTTACTTACGTACTTTACTTACTTAGTCTTCACTGTTGAAAACATTCATGGAAAAAGAGTAACACCCGGATATTTGTTTGTATGTTTTGACACAAGTGTCAACATGGTGCAAAAAGAAGAAAATGCCCCTTTTCTGCATTGTTCTCAAAAAACTGTTTTTGTATCGAGGAAAGGTTTAACCCTTTCCCACGTATAGCCCCTCTCTGATGCCTCTGCAGCAGATGACTTTTGAAAACATTGTGGCAAAAGGAGAAAGGTTTAAAACCCTTTCCCATGTATATAGCCCCTTTCTGATGCCTCTGCAGCAGATGACTTTTGAAACATTGTGGCAAAAGGAGAAATGATTAAAACCCTTTCCCACGTATAGCCCCTTTCTGATGCCTCTGCAGCAGATGACTTTTGAAACATTGTGGCAAAAGGAGAAAGGTTTAAAACCCTTTCCCACGTATAGCCCCTCTCTGATGCCTCTGCAGCAGATGACTTTTGAAAACATTGTGGCAAAAGGAGAAAGGTTTAAAAGCCTTTCCCACGTATAGTCCCTCTCTGATGCCTCTGCAGCAGATGACTTTTGAAACATTGTGGCAAAAGGAGAAATGATTAAAACCCTTTCCCATGTATATAGCCCCTTTCTGATGCCTCTGCAGCAGATGACTTTTGAAAACATTGTGGCAAAAGGAGAAAGGTTTAAAACCCTTTCCCACGTTTAGCCCCTTTCTGATGCCTCTGCAGCAGATACAATTTGTAAACATTATGGAAAAAGGAGAAATTGCACATGATGAGAAATTTCACCTTTTGCCAGAATGTTTTTAACTCCATTCAGTTATTATACTTGCATTTATAGAGATATTCCATATTTTGATATTGCTGTTTTCCATGATATACACAAAAAAATCAATTTAACCCTTTCCCTCATACGAAAATTCTGCAGCAGACGACTTTGAACATATTTTGTCAAAAAATAGAAAATCTCTATAAATGAATGGTTAACCTATGACTATAAAAGGAAAACATCGTGGCAAATGGAGAAATTGCTCGTTTTGAGCAATTTCTACTTTTGTCACTATGTTTATAAAAAAGCTAATTGTTGCAGAGGCGTCAGAAAGCGTCTATATAGGGGAAAGGGTTAATTCTTATGCCTCTGAGATACATTGTGGTGGGGTGCCCTTTCGCAAGTCACGTTTCCTAGTCTAGTACCCTGGGATCATGAGTGAGTGAAAGGTTGATGTGATGTGATGTGATGTGATGTGATGTGATGTAACTGAAGTAATGTTAAACAAGAGCGCCAAATGTCACAAAATACACCCGTCTTTTTTTTTTAGACCAAGTATAGTGATAATTGGTTGTACGTCAGGCAAATTTAGAGAGCGGACACTGTTGATATAGTTTTGGCCATTTCGAGAGATATAAGTGTGGAGTGACTAAGATAACGTGGTTAGTTATCGAACCTGATAAAGATATTCTGCTCATCAACATATTGTCTAAATTGGTGATGATCAAATACAATGACTCAAGCGATATGGCACTTGTTCGAGATATTATGCCCATACACATTCTGACTAAATTTGGTGATGATTGGACAAAAGCTTCAGAAGTTATTGATGGGACAAGACCAATTAGAGATAATCTCTATAATTAAAGGGCAATAACTCTCCATCCAGTGAATGACGCGATATGGCTGATATTTTGCCAATATACATTCTGACCAAATGTAGTGGTGACGGGACAAAGGCTTTTAAAGTAATGGATCGGACAATACCAATTTTAAGTAATTTCTGTCATTATGGCCGATAACTCTAGAGTGACACATTCTGACTAAATTTGGTGATGATTGGATAAAGGCTTCTAAAGTTATTGAGCAGACAAGATCAATTTTAGGTTATTTCTATAATTAAAGGGCAATAACTCTAGAGTGACTATAGCGATATCGCTAGTTATTGAACATGTCCGAGATATTATGTCAATTAACATTTTGACACAATTTGGTGATGATTAGACAAAAGCTTCGTAAGTTATTGGGCTGACAAGACCAATTTAAGGTATCTTCCATAATTAAAGGGCGATAACTCTCGATTGACTTGTTATCGAACTTGTCCAAGATATTAAGCCAATACACTAACTGACCAATTTTGGTGATGATTGGACAAAGCCTTCTAAAGTTATTGAGCTGACAAGACCAATTTTAGGTAATTTCTATAATTAAAGAGCGATAACTCTTGATTGACTAAAGCGGTATGGCTAGTTATCGAACTTGTCCAAGATATTATGCCAATACACATTCTGATTGGTGATGATAGGACAAAGGCTTCTGAAGTTATTTAGCTGACAACATACTGGACGCCACCCGCCCGCCCGTACGCCGCCCGCTCGTACGCCGCAGGTAAAACTATAATACGATTCGTTTTTTCAAAACGGTGTAAATCCCCAATAAAACAGAACAAATCAATACATTGTGGTGGAATGCCATTTTGCAAGGCACGTTTCCTAGTCTAGTACAATGTACTGGTTTACTTACCAAGGAATCATGAATGAGTGAAAAGTTGTAACTGAAGTAATGTTAAAAACGGTGTAAATACCCAATAAAACAGAACAAATCAATACATTGTGTATGTCAAAGGATCAAGATGGCCCTCGAATGCTCACCTGAGCATCATCAATACAATTTACTAAATTCAACCTTTTCCTACAAACACCAAATGTGAAGCAGACGACTTTGAAATCATCTAGGCGAAATTATTGCAAAGGAAAGTTTAAGACATTGTGGCAAAAGGTAAACTTGCTCATTATGATCTGCTGTAAACGTATCAACATGTGTCTGTATGTCAGTTTGATTGATTTATTTGGGTTTGATGCCGTTTTCAACAATTTTCAGTCATATCCCGGCGGCCAGTTCACCTACCCATGTGTCTCCTGACTTTCTCACACCAGTGCTCCACACATCATAATTCCCAAGCAACTGGCTGTTTTTAGGCAAAAACTGTTAGCCCATTGGCGGAAGAAAAATGTCGCTTGTCACATTGACTTTTGTCAAACGGAAGGAATGTTTATCAAGCTGGGGTTTGATCTCATAACCCCTGGATAGATAGTCGTGGCGCTACCGAATGAGCTACATGGGGCTTGACCTATTTGTCAGAAAGCGTTAAGTAAATTTAATGTTTTATCACAATTATTGGATATAGTTTTTATATAATATACTTTTTAGCTCACCTGATTACGAAGTGCTCAGTGAGTTATTGTGATCGCCTTTTGTCCGGCGTCCGTCAACTTATTTTCCTCAGTAACCAGTGGGTCAATTGGGATGAAACTTCACAGAAAGCATCCTCTCAATGACCTCACCAGAATTCCTTCAAATTTTTGGGATCCATGCAGAATTCCGGTTTCCTTGGATGACCCTTCATCAGGTTCCTTCAAACCATGTTGATTGGTCGAAAAACATGGCCGTCAGGGGGGCGGGGCATTTTTTGCCTTATATGGCTATAATGAAAACTTTTCCTCCGAAAATGTCAGACCCTTTTTCAAATAATTATGTAGAAATGTTCCTTAAGTGACCCACTATCAGATTCCTTCACGCCATGTTGATTGGTATAAAAACATGGCCACCAGGGGGCGGGGCTATTTGCCTTATATAGCTATAGTGAAAACTTAAAAAAGATCCTCCTCCGAAAGTGTCAGACCGATTTTCAAATAATTTTGTAGAACTGTTCCTTAAGTGACCCACTATCAGATTCCTTCAAGCCATGTTGATTGTTCGAAAAACATGACCGCCAGGGGCGGGGCTATTTTGCTTTATATGGCTTGAGATTAAGTGAAAACTTAAAAAGTCTTCTCCTCCGAAAGTGTTTGGCCGATTTTCAAATAATTTTGTAGAAATATTCCTAAGGTGACCCTCTATTAGATTCCTTCAAGCCATGTTGATTGGTCGAAAACTATGGCCGCCAGGGGGCGGGGCTTATATGGCTAAAGTGAAAAAAATAAAATCAGGTGAGCAATCCAGGGCCATCATGGCCCTCTTGTTTAAACAACAAATGAAGTGGGCAGGGGACAAATAAGTTAAACAGGAGAGGTCCGTGAAGTTAGGTTGACGAGTGACGAATTGACGAGTGACAAACTGTGACATCGTTTTAGGTCCGTGAACTTAGGTTGACGAGTGACGAACTGTGACATTATTTCTAAAAACTTTCTTTCTTTAAGATAATGTATCTGGACGTATTAAATGCAAATTAGGCCTTATTTCATGTTTCATGGCGATCAGTCAATCAGAAGAGCTTCGTCAATTCGTCAATTTAGTTGACGAAAACAATATTTTTCTAAAAAACTTTATTGTTGTCCTTTAGATAATGTATCTGGACGTATTGAATGCAAATTAGGCCCTATTGCATGTGTCATGGCGATCAGTCATTCAGAAGAGCTTTGTCAAGTTCGTCAATTCGTCAATTTAGTTGACGAAAAAAATATTTTTCTAAAAACGTTATTTCTGTCTTTAAGATAATGTATCTGGACGTATTGAATGCAAATTAGGCCCTTTTTTAAATTTTCATGGCGATCAGTCATTCAGAAGGGCTTCGTGAAGTTCGTCAACTCGTCAACTCGTCAAGACGAATTGACAAAAAAAAAAATCGTGAAAACTTTATTTCTGTCTTTCAGATACTGAATCTGGACGTATTTCTGTATGAGGTAAATTGTTCTGGGACTAGTCCACGCATGACATTATCATATATTGTAGTATTTCCACTACAGTCCTCCAGCGTATCAAGTTACATGTAGTATATTGTTTTATACACAGGCCTCTTTCATAGCAGTTTCAGTTTTACTTTTGTACTCTTGATGCTTACACCGTTCTATATTAAATATAATAACCTCTGCGGACTTACTTCTTCTGTATCCAGTTTCAAGATATTACATATATATATAGAGAATATTTGTTTGTTTTGAGTGTATTGTATGGATTTAAACCTGTGTACCAATATTTAAATGATCAACCATTTCAGTTATAGTCAAGACACTGATAAAATCAAAAGACTAAATGACAGATCAACAAGCCCACTCTTATACCCCATTCGGTAACCCTATCGGACGCATTTTGACGCAATAGCAGCAGACGACTTTTGGAAACATTGTGGCCAAAGGTGAAATTGCTCATGATGAGCAATTTCCCTTTTGGCCACAATGTTTCAACTTTATTTTAACAATAAAGCTATCTTTTATGGAGATTTTTCAGGTTTTTGACACAATGTTTTCAAAGACGTCTGCAGCATATCTGCTGTATGCGGGAAAGGGTTAACTTTGTTTGTGGGGTATAATAACCAGTGCTCTCGGTATAATTTATCCTGTCATTGACATACTGCTTTTACATCAACCGTAAGCACCATGGAGCGAAGCCATCATCACCATTTTTTAACCCTTTCCTCATATGACAATTCTACAGCAGACGACTTTGAACATATTTTGTCCAAAATCAGAAAATCTCTATAATTGAATGGATAACCTATGACTAAAAGTGGAAAATATTGTGGAAAAATGGGAAATTGCTCGTTTTGAGCAATTTCTTCTTTTGTCACTATGTTTTCAAAAAGCCGTCTGCTGCAGAGGCGTCAGAAAGCGACTATATGAGGGAAAGGGTTAAAGTATTAGGATTGCATTACTTGACTGTAGAACGAACCCTGATACCGCTCCTGATGTGGACACTTTACTCATTACACAAGGGTACCAAGCTCAA
This sequence comes from Serripes groenlandicus, assembly GCA_031761405.1. Lineage (NCBI taxonomy): Eukaryota > Metazoa > Mollusca > Bivalvia > Cardiida > Cardiidae > Serripes > Serripes groenlandicus. The sequence goes on along the minus strand of JASEVX010000001.1, from coordinate 9,873,632 downwards.
AAGATGATGAACAAGTTTTTCCTTTCTCACAATGAGTCCTTCTGTCTCATAGCAAATTAAGTTCATTGGATGGAGTTAAACACTACGACACCGGGTAATCACGTACGGTTTTATGTTGTTTTTAGCAAGGCGCTCGTTAGAGCCAATTGCTATAGTAGGCGAAATCCGAAGACACGCACCATTTTGAGACTGGACTCAAGAATGTGTTTTACGAGGTCGCCATACACAACGCAGTAAGGGCTGTCATCTTGGCAAATATTCATATACAGGGTTGGCCATAACAACCCATCACTGTGGACTGTAATCCAGTGCTTACAGAGGGACGCCGCACTGGTAGAAACAGAAGTGTACAGTAACCAGCAGGAGCAACCAGCTCCCAAGAGAAAAAGAAAAAACACTCTCGTACACCAGAAGCGCCTTAAGACATTGTGCCTTCAACTCAACAACGGACAGAAGACTCCGGCCCAGTTTCTGCACACCATGGGACAGTGAATCAGACTGCATTAAACTCGACAAAACATTTTTTAAGTGCTAAAAACTATGTGCTAAGTGTAGCTTATATTGAATAATTATGTTGGTGTATATATCATATGATTTTACATTATAACTTGAAATCTTTAATTTACTATATACAGTAATGTGCTATATCAATCATATTTTTATATTAACAATATTATTTTTTATATTATCTGAAATTTAAATTTTCTTTGGTAATGAATTATAATGAAATATAATGTTAATGTAAACTGGTCTTTAGGTGTTGAAACTCAACTGATTGTCAATTTAAAGGTAACACTTTGTAAGCAATTAATACTGATTAAATACTTCAAACAGTTACCTTTAATTTGACAATCAGTTGAAAACTGATATCTTATTCTGTTATGTAAATCCATTTGAATGTTTTATTTTCTGTGTAAATTAAACATGTGTAATAAAATAAAAATTAAAATATTGAAAAATATTTGTCATTATTGTAACCTCATTATTGGGTGGTGTTTTAGTTAAAGGGTGTTTTGTCCACTCTTTAAAAACCTTAGGGGGTGTTTTGTCCACCTTGTAAAAACCGTAGGGGGTGTTTTGTCCACCTTGTAAAAATGATGAGGGGTGTTTTGTCCACCTATACAAAAATGAGCGGGAGGTGTTTTGTCCGGGGGTGTTTTGTCCTACACTCATGGACGCCGCCATCTTTGCTTATAATCAACTTCCTGTGACGTCAGTTACACCCTTCCGATTATCACTGTATGGATAACTAAATTTTTTTCAGATCGCTATCTTATCTTAGGTATAGGTCAAAAATGGCCGAATGCGTAAAAGACCAGTCCAAAAAGGCCGATTATAGGTCCAGATAGAAAGGACAATTTCCCAAAATGTCTGGTCCAAAAAGTGATTATGAGGAAGGACCACTTTTTGAAGTTTAATGGTGTAAATATTGTATACACGTATGTTTGTTTTAGATTATTAATTCATCATAGTGGGGCGGTAAATTTATCCGTTTTATAATTGATTACAGTTTGAGAAGTTTGAGAACGTTATTGCCGTTATTTTATTGAAATAGAGAAGTTTGAGAACGTAATTTCCGTTAATTTAATTTATCAGTAAAAAAAGGCCACCATTGGATAAAATAATTCTTATTAAGTTACAACTGCGTTAGATTTGATCTCGTGCTGTTTGACTATAATTCTTTAAACTGCATTAATAGTTTGAGAGTGTATTACAATTATGAAGTACGAATTAGACGAGATTATCGCATATAATTTTGAACCAGAGTATTCAGACATCGAACTTTTGGAAATGGAAAGAAATAATGGGTATCAAGAATTGGAGATCGCACTAGTCCCGATTTCTAAGGAGGATTTTTGTTTATGCTATAACTGCATCGTAATGCCGCTACCAGAGGAAAATGTTTAACAACTTTTTTCATCAACTCGAACACCCACATGAAGTTCTTATGTTCATAGACAGGCTTAACTGTCCACTATCCAGTTAGTTTCGAAAATGCCTGCTTATAAATCTTTTAACCACATAAATGTTTTCGCTGTTGTCGACCAAGGGAATGAACATGGTCGATTACAGCCAGTGCTGTCCTTGTTTTCATTTGATCATCATCAAATTCCTGACGTTTTGGGCAGTACTTCAACATAAGGCTGTGACAGACGTAACAGTATTGCAGTAATTAATTATATAGGAAAATCTAAATCGAATGTTCTTAAACGAACTGACGTCTTTTGACTGCTGTAACATTTTACGCCTTGCATGATGGTCAATTAATTCTTTTATTACCCATAATTAGTTGACTTGCCCCTAGTCGGCTGCTGCTTCTGATCAGCGCATCAAAGCCTCGGCAGTGCTTTGTTGGTAGATCATAAGTAGTGTCTGATTGCTACCGGAAATATGATTGGGTTTTATGACCTTTAATACGGTACAATGTTTTTAATTTTCGATTAATCTGTGAATTGCACCTTTTGTCACAACGTTTACAACTTTATTTATACATGTATTTGCTGTCATAGAGATTGTAGTGTTGTGTGGAGTGCCGGTGTAAGAAAGCCTTTATAGGCATGGCCGAAAATTGTTTTTGCTTTTGAGCGGTACAGTAAGCCTCTGCAGGCGCATCCTGACGAAAAACCGACCATACAAATATGCAATTTGATCTTATTTGAAATTCACAATATGACCTCCGAATTGCGATTTGTGTGTGACGTGGCTCATTTGTGTAAAACCTCCGAAGCTATGCTGTACTCATTCTTCATAAACTTTCCCGTGTCTTGTATTTGGTAATGGATTGTGGTAAAATACATTCAACTAAAAACAAGTAACGATTTTAGAAAATGGACGATTTCATTTGGAATTAAAAGGGATATTTAAGCAGGTTTGAGAATTTTTCTTCAATTTATAATATAAAAGTTTTACAACAAAAATCCTTTTGGAAATTTGGTCAAAATTAACCATTTCAATTCTCGCTTTTCCACATACACCAAATCTGCAGCAGATGACTAATATGGAAAATCTCTTTACCGTCAACTGCAGAGTATGTAGGGAAGGGATCGAATTATGTCTCCTTAAAAGACCTGCCGAAAGCTCCTAGAATAGAATAGAATAGAATAGAATAATTTTATTTTTCCAATCATGGGCCATCACTGGCATACAAATTATAAAATAATATATTATAATATAATATTATTATCATTAAACAAAAGATTGATTTTGATTAAGTAACTATATACAAACAAAACAAAATGACTAGAACTATTTAAAACACTAACTGATACATAAACAAATATTCAGAACTGTTGACCCAAAAAGGGGATACAGACTGTTTTAGATTGACAACAGTTTGAAGGATAAACACAGTAACAAAACACAACAACTTGTGACTGCATTACTTATCCTATTACAGTAGCGTCCGACCACTACCGGAAGTTTAATTGTTTCTATGACCTTTGATTGTTGTTCAAAAAACGACCTGTGAAATCATAACAAACAACTGTCAAATATATAAACGAATGACATTATTGTATAGATAAATGTTAACACACATATATTTAATTGGCTGATATATATTACACGAGTCAAGTTCGTCTACTATGGTTGGATACTATTTACTATAAAACTTTATATAGATCTAGGTTAATTTTCTTACGAAAAGTATATTTTGTATTCCCTTTATAGTACCGCAGTCGTTCATTAGCTAACTCTACTTTTATGTTTTGTTTGGGACATAGTGTGTAAATGACGTCACGATTCTTTTCAGAATGTCTCGAGACATTGCGATATGTAAACAATGGCCGCGCTCATGCTGCGCACCGATCAGCACAAATAGTCATCTTTAAATAGTAATATCTTCATTATTAGGTGTATGTTAATGAAATGCATAGTAAATAAATGTTCTTTAAGTCAATATTTTTCAATTCAAAGCGAGTTATCATCAGCCAAGCGTATTCCTTTAAAGCTTGTTTCTCAATCGATGTAAAATAAATAAGTTTAAACTAAATATCAATAGAAATTGTGTATCGTGAAAAACACTACAGGGTAAAAAGTACCACCGACCGATCTATAAACACCTTCAGATCAACAATTTCTACAACCTGCTCATTGAATAATCACAATTATTGAGAATTTGAAAGAACAAAAACAGTGCATGTATATTTTTACCTATTTTAAAGAATAATAACAGGTTCAGTTGTTTCGAGGCAGCTGTAACTGTGACTGTATAAAGCCATGCTAGACTGATCCCTACACTTTGGATAATTTTGTATTAACGTAGTTTACTGTAAAATAATCTCCAGGCACGGACTATTCATTATTGTTCTATTATAGCACAGTGTAAATATTCTTAGGTTTATAAAATAAATCATGTTAATTTTAAAAGTATTGTATACATTATTTCAAACAAGTAAAACAAATATGCCACCATTTGTTGTTTTTGGTAACCAAAAAATGAGAAACAGATTGTTTATTTTTTGCTTTGATATTTTAATTCGAATTTCAAAATAGTTTTCATTGTAATGCAGTGTTCTCTTGATGTTGATATAGCATGCATTTTGATTAATGCATTATTGAGTGCGTAAACTGTGCAACGACCTCTGTGAAATACCGCCAGTCAAATAATATTTTTTGCGACAGACCCCCATCCTGTGTATACAATATTGTGCATTCAACTCAAATAGTATGCAATTAACGGACATAACAAGGTCTTCTTGTGAAATGTATGTGATAAAAAAAAAAACGTGATCTGTAAATCGTTGTCCTAATGTATTCCGTGATTTGCAGTTAGCCCCCTTGCTGACAGCACTTTGAGTGCTTTGATTTACTCATTCGTTTTTACTTGATATTGAACAATATTTGAGACCTCGTCTTCCGGTTTTAAATACTGCTCGTAGCGGTCATGATAATGTTTCTACAACTATTTCTCTTTTTTTTTCTTTTTCCATAACGAACTATGTGCCAAATCATCATCATGACAGTGTTTAAAAGCCAGTGCATTTCTAGGCATTTGATATAATTCCTGTTACCACCATTTAGACCGTATCCGTGATGCGATGATTAAATTTGTTATCCTTAAAGCCGGAGATCAGAGTCCGATCCCCGTTCCCCGATCACGAAGTACCAAAATATCAACAATTGGTTGCTGCAATGTTCATCTATAGCGCCAGTAGTTGCACTCTCCAGAGCTTTTGAGTTCGAACCGTAGCTCGGACAACATTATTTCCGACATTTGACATCATGCAATACGACATGGGGCATTCACTCTCCGGCAATGGGCTTACAGCCTATCTATGTTGAAAACCATCGAGTTCATGGCTTGGAAAGCCTGTTGTGTGGAATACTGGTGTGAGAAAGTTAGAAACCACATCGGTAGATGAACTGGCCACCGTGATTGTTGTAAACGGCGATAAATCCCAACCAATCAAAGCACAGATAGCATATTGATTGATACATCGATATCAGGATAGGAATGGTTATAAGTCAGGTTATTTACATAGGAATCGCCGTGATATAGCTGAAATCAAACCAAACCAATTAACAACGTAATCTTTACTTTTCAGTTGTTCAGATCGGATTAAGGCGCCTTAGATTGTGTATATGCGCCCCTTTTTTTCTGCGCGAACACCGGTGTCGCTCTGATGCCGCTAAAGAGAGCAGCGGTAAAAATCGCAAACATTGACCAGGAAGATATGCGGAAGATAATGAGTTAGCTGGCTATAACAAAGTGTGCTTGAAACGGTTTACAAATGGACAATGATTTAAAGGTAATCTTTTGCTGACGGATTTACTGGACCTAAATTTAAAGCTTTCTGATGCATTTTGATGCATATGCGACAATTGACTTTTGAAAACATTATGACAAAAAGAGAAATTGCTCATGACCTCACCTCCTAATGTAACTATGTTTTTTATCTAATACTGTGATAATTAGTCCATTTATTGAGAATGTCAAGCCGAGCCCCGGTAGCTCAGTCGGTAGCGATGTTGGCTGTCAATCCAGGGGTTGTGAGTTCGAACCCCAGGTCAGGACAACCTTCTTTCCGACATTTGATAAAAAGTCACTGTGACAAGCGTCATTCGTCTTTCACCAATGGGCAAACAGTCTATGTGGGAAAAGCAGTCAGTTGCTTGGAAAGTATGTTGTGTGGAGTACTGGTTTCAGAAAACTAGGAAACATATTAGTAGGTTAACTGGCCGCCGTGATATGACTGAACAATTGTTGAAAACGGCGTTAAACTCCAATCAATCAATCAATCAATCAATCAATCAATAAATCATAATAAATCAAAGTAGTTATTTTGATCTACTTTAACCAGTTACCTTTTGGAAGAAGTGTTGGCGACTAGTTCTTATCTATTTGTATTTTCAAACATCAAACATCCTAATAAATCAAAGTAGTTATTTTTATCGTTCTCTACTTTAACCAGTTACCTTTGATATCATATGTTGGAGTAGACTTCTTTAAAATGTTATATATTTTGGAAGTAGTGTTTGAAAAAGTCAATACTTCTTATCTATACATTTATATATTTTTAAAGATTAACACATAAAAAGATAAGAGTAGTTTATCTTTGCTTTTATTTAATCTAAACGTTTACCTTAAATGGTTTTAAAATGCGTCTTCTTTGAAACTAATTGTCAAATCAAGAAATTTGGAAATATAGAACCTTTTTTTTAGAACATATTTATTGATTATTCATACATACAATGTTTCGAACCAAATACAATGAATTAACAAATCGAAATACCAGAAAAAACAAAAAAAAAACAACAACAACAAAACAAAAAAACATACATATAGTTGTGAACATATTTTGGAAAGAATCGCTTAATTGTGAGATAGTTTGTACTTTTACACAATGTTTTAACAAATCGTCGGCAGCAGAGGAGTTTAACATCGAAGTTAACATAAACAATTAAGGATAATTCATTTACCAATTTCACCTCTGTTCAACCAGGGACACTATATACAGGGATATGAAGCGAATCGATAAGCTCCGTTATCTTCGCCTCGCTGTAAGAAAAGCGGTCATTAGCCGCTCTGGTCATTATCCACTTCGTACATTCATTTCCGCGATGGCTATCGATGTAGATAGACGGATGTTTTATTAAAATTAATAAGTTTAAAAAGGAATAACCGAGAATGTAAGTACATAACATAATTTCTATCTTTTTTTCTTACATTTACGTTAATTTTGAGCTTGTATTTAAACAAAAAATGATAGTTATTGCAACGAGTTTTTGAAGTCGATATTTTCCACAAAATTGTGGTCAAAAAATTCAAAACGAAGAATATAGGCTATGTGGGGGACCGCTATGTGTTCTATATTGCCGTTATAAACACATTTCAATGTTATATTATAAAAGATCATTGGCCAAACTGTGTCCCTATTATTTTAATATAGCTGATGTTTGCCGGAAATTTTCTAGAATTGTTTGTGAAAACTTGTGAAAAAATGCGATGAATTTTAAAAAAGATGACGACCATTTTGTCAAAATAACGAATCGGGGCTATGCAAAACACCATTTACTGTTCAATGTGGCCTTTGTAAATACATTGAAAGGTCAGATTGTAAAAGTTAAATGATCAATCTTGGTTTAAATTATTTTTACAAATCTGTTGTATGCAATGAAGAATCTAATATTGTCAGAGAAAAAATGATAAAAAATGCGATGAAATTTAACAAAATTGTGGTCAATAAAGTCAAAACGAAGAATATAGGCTATGCGGGGGACCGCCATGTGTTCTATATTGCCGTTATAAACACATTTCAATGTTATATTATAAAAGATCATTGACCAAATTGTGTCCCTATTATTTTAATATAGCTGATGTTTGCCGGAAATTTTCTAGAATTGTTTGTGAAAACTTGTGAAAAAATGCGATGAATTTTAAAAAAGATGACGACCATTTTGTCAAAATAACGAATCGGGGCTATGCAAAACACCATTTACTGTTCAATGTGGCCTTTGTAAATACATTGAAAGGTCAGATTGTAAAAGTTAAATGATCAATCTTGGTTTAAATTATTTTTACAAATCTGTTGTATGCAATGAAGAATCTAATATTGTCAGAGAAAAAATGATAAAAAATGCGATGAAATTTAACAAAATTGTGGTCAATAAAGTCAAAACGAAGAATATAGGCTATGCGGGGGACCGCCATGTGTTCTATATTGCCGTTATAAACACATTTCAATGTTATATTATAAAAGATCATTGGCCAAACTGTGTCCCTATTATTTTAATATAGCTGATGTTTGCCGGAAATTTTCTAGAATTGTTTGTGAAAACTTGTGAAAAAATGCGATGAATTTTAAAAAAGATGACGGCCATTTTGTCAAAATAACAAATAGGGGCTATGCAAAACATCAATTACTGTTAAATATTGCTGTTATAAACACATTCAAAGGTCAGATTGTAAATGTTAAATGATCAATCTTGGTTTAAATTATTTTACAAACCTGTATGTATTCAATGGAGAATCTAATATTGTCTGAGAAAAAATGCGATGAAATTTTAAAAAAATGGCGGACATTTAGAAAAATAACGAATCGGGTTTATACAAAACATTATTTGCGGTTCTATATTGCCAATATATATACATTTAAAGGTCAGATTGATAATGTTGAATGATCAATGTTGGTTTAAATTATTTTCACAAACCTGTTGTATGCCGAGATTCACCTAGAATTGTTTGAGAAAAACTGAGAAAAACGCGGATAAATTTTAACAAAGGGCGACCAATTAATGAAAATTATGGGTACCTAGATTTGTGTGTAACTTTCCAACAATTAATTCATGATATAAGGTTTTTAATCATTGAAATATATCCCTGTTTTAACAACGAAGGCAAAGTGTATAATCATTATTCAATGTTAATTTATTTCAGAATGGGCAAACTTCATGGCAGCAGAAGGGGACGAATTGGCAGGAGGCCAAAGAAAACGAAAAACAAATGCACTCCTTTAGCTAAGAAAGCTAGGAAATCAATAATTATATGATATACAGTATAATATTAAAACATTGGTACATGTACATGAATGAATGTATATACGTAACATGTATTAAAATATTGGTATATGAATGAAAGTGAAAGTTAACCCTTTCTCACATAAAACAAATCTGCAGTAGACGACCTAGAACATCATAGACAAAATATCAAAGAACAAGTGTTGAATAAAGTTAAAAACATTGTGACAAAAGGAGCCATTATGAACAATTTCTCCTTTTGTTGTACTGTTTTCAAAAGTCGTGTGCTGCATCCAAAAATGATTGTCAAGATTCTTGAGCATTTTTTTTCCTTTAAAAAAATGGTTTGCCCTTTTTTATTAAATCATAATTACATTTACAATCTTAGATATATTTGCAAAATGAATGGCCAAGTATGAATTCGAATTTGTCTGCTGCAGATGTTTGAATGTCGAGAAGGGTTATTAATAAGAGTTGAATTACCAATTAGCCCATTTCCCTGTATGAACAATGAAAGGGTTATAAAACCAATTAATTAGTATGTAACCAACACATAGGGAACACGACAGGAAATGATTGCATAATGTTACATAACATAAGTCACCCTGCCATCTGGTCAGTGTGATATTATAGACCTCTTTAGAATTGCATATATTTTATTGTTTTGGGCCACCTCAATCAAGAGATAATCTCATGTTTTCAATAACAATCTGTTTTTCCATCAAACGATTTTTTAATAAAAAAATAATGTATTGTAATAACCAGTTATTGTTTTTATTTTGAAAAGATTAAAATACCACTTGACTAAGACTTCTTGATAAAGAATAAATTATTTTACACAAATTTGAATCTTTTGTCTATATTTTGTGTCCCTGGTTACTGTAAAGAGCGCTAGCAAATCAACGAAAACAGCCGTATTTGCACGCAAGTTACCGTTATCATACGCAAGTGAAGGTCTAATTATCACCAGCTTGCATTGAAATCATTTAAAAAACAAAAGGACGGAGAATATCAAAGCAGACCTCTAAATTTATCTTTTAATATGATAATTATAAGGTCATATTTGGACAGCTTTTTTAACCCATTAGTAAATATCTCTCTTTCGACGTTCTCAAATATCAGGGAGGTACACGCAGTGTCATGAACCCCTAAAACAGCAATTTTTTTTTACTTCGCTTGGAACTTTTTAAAGAATTCGAAGAATCGTGGCAGGTATATATGAAATAAATATGCTGGGAGTATATATTTTGTGTCCCTGGTTACTGTAAAGAGCGCTAGAAAATCAACGAAAACAGCCGTATTTACACGCAAGTAACCGTTATCATACGCAAGTGAAGGTCGTTATCTATCGGAATGGGTAAATCAAAATGGCCGATACCTGTACGAAGTGAGGCCAACATATTACTGATAAGGCTGATGAAACCGCACGCGTTTCATATCCCTGTAATATAGTGTCCCTGGTTCAACCAACAGAGTACTTCAATCTTTAATTTAATAAAATGTTGCACTTTGAACTTTAACCTAATAATACTCTGTCAAAAGATACTTTTGATAAAAAAGACAAATTACTTGTACTAAACGATCTCTCTTACCTAATTAAATACAAAATATAACCAAACATCTGAATAATAATAAAAGACGTTTCTGTAAATACTACATCATATAATTTGCTCGCTAAATGACAGTAATGCCGAGCGCGAGGGTAAACAACGTCACGAAACAACAACAACAACACTATATTAGGTCAACAATTGCAGTTCTTATGATATACCACATCATATAGGTCAACAATTGTTGTGCTAATGATATACCACATCACATAAGGTCAACAGTTGTAGTTCTAATGATATACCACAGCATATAGGTCAACAGTTGTAGTTCTAAGGATATACCACATAATATAGGTCAACAGTTGTAGTTCTAATGATATACCACATCATATAAGGTCAACAGTTGTAGTTCTAATGATATACCACATCATATAAGGGCAACAGTTGTAGTTCTAAGGATATACCACATCATATAAGGTCAACAGTTGTAGTTCTAAGGATAAACCACATCATATAAGGTCAACAGTTGTAGTTCTAAGGATATACCACATCATATAAGGTCAACAGTTGTAGTTCTAATGATATACCACATCATATAAGGTCAACAGTTGTAGTTCTAAGGATATACCACATCATATAAGGTCAACAGTTGAAGTTCTAAGGATATACCACATCATATAAGGGCAACAGTTTTAGTTCTAAGGATATACCACATCATATAAGGTCAACAGTTGTAGTTCTAATGATATACCACATCATATAAGATCAACAGTTGTACTTCTAAGCGTATACAACATACTATAAGGTCACCAGTTGTAGTTATAAGGATATACCACACCATATAAGGCCACAAGTTGTAGATTATAAGGAAATATACCACACCAAACAAGGTCGCCAGTTGTAGTTATAAGGATATACCACACCATATAAGGTCACCAGTTGTAGTTATAAGGATATATACCACACCAAACAAGGTCGCCAGTTGTAGTTATAAGGATATATACCACACCATACAAGGTCGCCAGTTGTAGTTATAATGATATATACCACACCATACAAGGTCGCCAGTTGTAGTTATAATGATATATACCACACCATACAAGGTCGCCAGTTGTAGTTATGAAAATGTATACCACACCATACAAGGTCGCCAGTTGTAGTTATAAGGATATATATACCACACTTTACAAAGTCGCCATTGGAAGTTATAAGGATAAATACCACACCATACAAGGTCGCCAGTTGTAGTTATGAAAATGTATACCACACCATACAAGGTCGCCAGTTGTAGTTATAAGGATATATACCACACAATACAAGGTCGCCAGTTGTAGTTATAAGGATATATACCACACCATACAAGGTCGCCAGTTGTAGTTATAAGGATATATACCACACCATACAAGGTCGCCATTTGTAGTTATAAGGATATATACCACACCATACAAGGTCGCCAGTTGTAGTTATAAGGATATATACCACACCATACAATGTCGCCAGTTGTAGTTATAAGGATATATACCATACCATACAAGGTCGCCAGTTGTAGTTACAATGATAAACCACGCCATTTTAGGTTACAACTTGTAGTTCTAAGGATATTTTTATGTTTTTGTTTCAATGAAAGACGTTCCAGATCAATGGTGTTTGAGATCAACGGTAACATAATTATACTTGTTCATTGCAAAACATTTACAATATGTGCCTGTCTGCATTAAGTCTAATTAATGAATGAATCATATCTAGCACGTGCCATTTAGCAGCGTTATGAATCGGTCTGATTCTCAAGGATGCTTGAAAACACTCCATAGCTTGTTGAACTTGATTTTCTTGTTTAAATATCCATCCTAACAGGTTGTAGGCTGTTTCTCTATGTCCAATGTGTGTGTCTGTTCTTATGACGTGAATTAAGTTGTCGACAGCAGCTTGTTTAGGGACGGGCTTGTTTGTTTTTGAATAAAAGATATACTGTAGGAAATACAGATACACTTTGGAATCCACAACAATCCAGTCAAACCAGTATTCTAAATATTCTTTTCTAGAATCAGGCGGTGTATAGACCGAACGATACATCTCGTAATGTAAAGCTGAAGGTACAAGTTTGGCCAGGTTTGGTAGAAAAAATAAACATCCAGTTGTACAGGTTTTTGCGAACTCTGTGTATGGAGTGTCTCGTGAGCCGAACCTCTGTGCGAGTTCACTATATTGTGCCTTATTCACAGTAGATGTCTTCCGGCAGCCACAGAATGATATAACAGGTGATTTCAAAGACGTTTCGCATTCTAGCAAATTCTCTCCACAGGCATCATATTTGTCATTCTGCAAACAATAGGATGCGACTATCAACTTCGCAGAGATACGGTCAAGGTCTTTACTTCCTTTTATGTAATACTTAAATGATGTATCTAATGTCATTTTCAAGGGATCCGCGTCACTGGTTGTAAGTATGATACTCGCTATACATTGTCCTATTTGTAGGTATAGGTAAGGTATAAAGTAGCGTATTGCTTGTCTTGTTTCTTTTTTAGTATGATATATATCGCCCTCCGTATGAAGTAAATATGTTTTCGTTGATTGTAACTCTGACATTAAGTCAAGAGCTGATATACTTTTGCACTTCTCAAGCATCCTACTTACTAACCTCCTTAATGTGCTATTAATATTTACGTATAACTCCGTTGCTTTAAATAATACATGGACATTTTGTTCTCCAATTATACTTGGTCGAAACCTAAACAACACATCGTGCCACATCTTTCCGATGTCATCACATGTTAATGAACACAGACATGTATACCAATGTTCTTCTATGTCCTCTAGGACAACCTGTACTCGTCGAAGGGTACTGCACTCAAATTTATCAAACATGTTCTCATCCGGAACAAAGTAATTTGGACAGTTTTGCTTTTTGACCCAGTATAACAGCCGTTTGATACACAGAAGCGTGCATTTTAGAAGGTTTTCAGGGATCCAGAGTTCACAGGATGTATTTTCCACTGTATATAACACACATGTTTTACAGTGATACGACGAGATCGATTCAGGTACACGTTTGAGTAGTATGTCTTTCTTTATAATCTTAAGTAAAATGTAGCATTTGTGCTGCGTAGGATTAAGACTGGCCATGAGATCACGTTCCTGGAGGGCAAATGAAAGCCTTAATTCGATCGGCCCATTTTGACTTGATGGATGATTTTTCCAGACTAAAAAACACCCGGATTCTTTCAACATAGATATTTGTGTATCATGTAGCTGATTGCAGCTGATAATCCTTCTTAACCAGGAGTTTGCGAAGCTTGGTATGTGCTGACATCGGTGTGCAACGACGACGTCTGTATCTACATTAATTCTTTCACATGTAAATGTACGTGTCGTGGCAGGACAATTATTTCTTAACACACCATCATTTTTAACGAGGTGTCGTAGACATAACCTGCCTTTGTTGTCGGTTTCTTCTTGTTCACAAGTGGCTTGGCTAAACATAGGACGTTGGTTCCGGACATACTGTAGTTTAACATACCCGGGTTTGGTTGTTTCATCAGTCACCATGAGGAATGCTTTTCCGTCTTGAGGCGCATCAACGATCCTCTCTACAACAAGATCTCTAGAACAGATTAATGTGTCTGTGTCTGAATCCATCCCATCTGTTAATGTACCCTCAAATCTACTTCCCAACCCATAAACGGTCCCGTGGGTCTTGTTTTGGGCAATGTTGTTCATTATGGTTACCAATATTTCGGATATTATTGATTTTTCTCTCCATTTTTCCCTAATCTCTTCAGAAGCACCGATACATTCTAAAATTTCATAAAGATGGAGTGACAAATTGTGAGACTGATCATCCATTTTGCAGAAGAGTGACCTGTAAATAGAAACGAGTTCTTTGTAGAAATGAACTAATTCATCAATCAAGGGAGAGACTCATTGCGATACTTTTCATCCACTTTGCAGAACTGTGACCTTTGTATAAAGAAGGCCTCATTGTCGAGAAGGACTTTATTTGTATCAATGGTGACTAGTCAAGGTTTCTGTACTAGGAATGCGATTTTTTATTTTGACTGTTCGCTTCCTAGTACAGGTGCCATCGCCCAAAAATTATGAGAATTTTTGCGCACGGATTTTGTGCGCGCCTTTAACGGTCGATTTCTACCTCATTTTACATCGACATGACAAAGCAAACATACCAATCGATACATTATTCAATAATATATCTAAATAAGTTCATATATGTCCATCTGGCTGACTGAATATAAGAAAAAACTAATTTAAAAACAGCAGCCCTAAACCTGTTACATGATGATCGGTAGGTCATGTGATCACGAGAATCCTATAAATAGAACACAGTATAGTAACACTATATTGAATAATGTACGCGTACTTTTAATTGTATAGAGCAAACACGTATTTCACATTCTTTTCGGTTCCATGTCAACTATAACTTATTTTTTAACTTTAGTTATAAAACGAAAATGAAACTAGCAAAAGAATGAAAATAATAAAAAGCATTTGGAAACAGTAGCTGTCTTGTAACCTTTACCTGATCCGTTATTCTTTAAGTCGTCTACATTGAAAACATATACGTAAAACAAATTAACATATCTATATAGTGTTTTACTTTTTAGAATATTGGGTAAAACTGTGGGAATATGAACAATTGCTTATAATGTCAGAATATTATCCCATTCCCAACAATTATTAAAATTCTCATATAGGGCCAAATGTTTAAGTTTGCGTTATGTTTTAATTTTTAGTTCGGTTTATTTGGTTTTGGTATAACTGAGATGGGAATATTTTGGTTTTGACCTTTTGTACTGCACCGGTTTCGTGCTGCACGTGCTACCTACTGTTTGGAGATTTGGAAGACGTCTCACCTTAACAAATTTACCGTAGCATAACATTTAACTTACAACCTGTTCTCTAGGTCGTGCTGGCTATTATAAAAGCATTTGATGCAGATGTATTGTTATATAAATAATCATAACAGTAATATTAAAAACATTCTAAAATTAATTCAGTATAGTTATCTACATATATTTAAAGGCTTGAAACAACGCATACAATGTATTATCTTGGGTTAATTTCGTTTTTACTGTCTCTCTCTCTCTCTCTCTTTACATGATGGCAGTAAATATCATATGAATTTAACGTTGTAAATGCAATATCGAGAGCCTCGTTAAATAAGTACATATGAATATGATGTAAGATCAGTTTAAAAGTATTACATTGATTTGTTACACTGTAATATAGATGGGTAACCCATGTGGTACCCACATGGAAAGTGCAACCGGTATTGGCATGGGTCCCATACGGGTTAAGATATGGGTCCAACATGGGACCCACGTGGGCTCAACATGGGACCATTATGAGCAAACAGATATGAGTCCCATATCGATTTCTGCATGGGCCCCAAATGGGTAACCCATGTGGTACCTCATATTCGAACTTGGCCTAGCTATTACTTAGACAAATATTCTGACAAAGTTTCAACATGCTCAAGCCAAAAATGTGGCTTCCAGAGTGTTAACAAGATTTTCCTTAAATTTGGCATTGTGACCTAGGTTTTGACCCGACATGACCCATATTCGAACTTGACCTAGATATCACTAAGTCAAATTTTCCGACATAGTTTCAACATGCTCAAGCTAGAAATGTGGCTTCTAGAGTGTAAACAATATTTTCCTTAAATTTGGCCTAGTGACCTAGTTTTTGACCGGACATGACCCATATTCTTGGCCTAGATATCATCAAGACAAACTTTCTGATATAGTTTCAACATGCTCAAGTTTAAAATGTGGCTTCCAGAGTGTTAACAAGATTTTCCTTGAATTTGGCCTAACGATCTAGTTTTTGACCGGACATGACCCATATTTGAAGTTGGTCTAGATATCACCAAAACAAACTTTCTGACAAAGTTTCAACATGCTCAAGTTTAAAATGTGGCTTCCAGAGTGTTAACAAGATTTTCCTTCAATTTGGTCTAGTGACCTAGTTTTTGACCGGACCTATATTCAAACTTGGCCTAGATATCACTAACACAAACATTCTGACAAAGTTTCAACATGCTCAAGCCAAAAATGCGGCTTCTAGAGTGTTAACAAGATTTTTTTTCAATTTAGCCTAGTGACCTAGTTTTTGACCCGACATGACCTATATTCAAACTTGGCCTAGATATCACTAAGATAAACATTCTGACAAAGTTTCAACATGCTCAAGCCAAAAATGCGGCTTCAGGAGTGTTAACAATATTTTCCTTAAATTTGACCTAGTGACCTAGCTTTTGACCCCACATAACCCAGTTTCAAACTTGGCCTAGAGTTGATAGAGATATATGTTCTGATAAACTTTCATAACGATTGGATGCAAAATGTTGCCTCTAGAGTAGTAACAAGCAAAGGTTGACGACGGACGACGAACGACGGACAAGAGTCGATCACAATAACTCACCTTGAGCACTACATGCTCTGGTGAGCTAAAAAGACAATTTATTACAATACATATTATTATGCAGCCTGACAAAATGACAATTTTCTAAAAATATATGCAGACCATAGACAGCTCGAAAGCTCGAAAGACTATTACATCCATATTTTTTTGAAATTTGAAGTATAAGTAACAATTAAAGTAGTTTTTACATGAAAGCAAACTGCAAAGCATGTTAAAAACATGTTGGACACGAACAAGGTTATTGAAAATGAAATAATGATGCATTGACAGTCTGATTAGTCGGTATATAACAAAATGGTTTTACTTATAGAAAGAATTCGACCAGAATTAAGCCACTAACCTTATATCATTTAATATTATACTTCTTAACAAGTAAATACATAGCTCTGACTAGATTTGTGTGAGATAATTTTAGTCGGTATATAACAAAATGGTTTTACTTATAGAAAGAATTTGACTAGAATTAAGCCACTAACCACTGTCACACTGGAAGCCATGCATTATTTATTTTATTTTACCGAACAAAATTACATGTTTATTCAATTTATTCTGTACCTTTGTAGGGGAGGTGAACATGTGTGGATCTACTACAATGTAACACACACCTATGAATATACCGGTTAACAGTATACTGTTTGTTACATGGCACACACGTCTAAAAGCTGACGTTATTGTTTGAAATGACGTCATGCACGTGCATACAAACATTTTAAAATGTGTGCTAATTGTAACAGTATACTGTTAACTGGTCAAAAACGTACTGTTAGCATGAGACAGTAACAAGAGGGCCATAATGGCCCTATATCGCTCACAAATCGGGCCAGTTATTTCGGACAAGAATTTTTTTCAAAGTTTTAACAATGCACATATAAGGAAAACAAGTTCTGCCCACTGGCGGCCATGTTTTTCAATGGATTGGAAATATTTGAACAATCTTGGTAAAAGATGCCCCAAGGAACATTTGTGCAAAATAATTTTCAAATCGGGCCAGTACTTTTGGACAAGAAGATTTTTTTAAGATTTGACAATTTTCCCCTTTCTGATCCCGCAGCAACCTAAGTTCTACTTGGAATTAAATTCTTTGAATGACTTTGAAAGAGGACCACCTAAGGACCATTCCTGTGAAGTTATTTTGAAATCTGTTTATTGGTTTAGTAGGAGAAGTCAGTTGTAGGAAATTGTTAACAGACGACGACGACGACGGACGCCGGACGCCGGACAGTGAGTGATCACAAAAGCTCACCTTGCACTTCGTGCTTAGGTGAGCTAATAAATTGCCCATGATGAGTATATGATAATTTAGCATTACAAAGTCATGTGAGGTATAATAACATTCAATATATACTTCTTAACAAGTGGGCTACCACACAATTCTAAAATGTGTCGGACACTGCAATAGCATTATCTATCAAACTGAAGGGAGTAATTAAATAACACGATTGTCACACCCTCGTGGACCGATTGTCGGACACCTTATCGTGTTTACATCACAGTAAGTGATTCTCTCAAAGGGTATCCTACATTTTAGAAACAAAGACCGAGTGGACCGGCTCGGATTTATTGGTTTTTCGTTTACACAGTGACATATAGTGTAGGTATTCCTGAGATTTTTTAAATATCGGACCAATTTTTTTTACAAGTTTTAGGATTGAAACCGGTCTGGCGATTTAAAAATCGGTTCAAACCGGCTGAATTTCGGTCTTCCATAGCCCTGCTGTAGAGAGTCCTACTTTTCCAATAATGTTTTCATACGGCTATCAGATGAGGATAACAATTGTTACCTGTCATTCCTGCGTGATGGAGTAAGAAAGGTGCTTCTCTTCCTGATACGTTCACTTCTCCTCACTCCATCAACAATTTGAGGCGTTTCTTCAACACTGGCTTTATTTGGAGTCTTTGCTGGTATTTTACTCTTTTGTCTGGCTGATTGTCGTGGAATCTGAAATAGATTTAACGCTTTCCCTTTCAAAACTTGGTTTAAACAATATTTTATATATATTTTAATTTAACATAAACATCTTATTACACATCATATCAAATGTAAATATAAACAGGATTGAGCAAAAAGCATTAAGCTTATTTAGGGAACTCTCTCCTTGTGTAGTTCATATACATGTTTTTGCCAGTAACTTTAGCATATTTACTTTTTAATATTTTAATATTTTCAAAACTTGATTTGATGATTCCAGAACAATTATTTTGAAAGACTATGGTGAAATAATGAAATTAACATGACATTACCTCAAAGTTTCTATAATCTTTGCCATGCAACAAATCATATTCAATTGTCCATTTTTTTGTTAATTAAAAAAAGGTGCCATGGAGAACAATGCCCCCAATCCATTTTTTAATGATGTTCCTTTATTCACTAAATATTAATCTTGCGGCAGATTATTCACATTATGGACCTGATTATTTAGGACTGGGTTACCAATCCTGAACAGATGACATTTAATGCCTTCGTGGCAGATGACTTTTAGAAAACAAAGTGTGAAAACTTTGTCAAAACAAGCAATATCTTCGTTTTCTACATTGTTTTCAAGACTGTATCAATTTCATCATCAGATATTTTCAAAGTAGAAGACTAAATATATCATATCAGGTCAATTTTAACCAATTCTCAACAATACAACAAATTTGCAGCAGACAGCTTTGAAAACATCTTGGCACAACAGTGCCACAATGTCACAAAATATGTAATTCAGGGAGGCATCATAACTTTTTAATTAAGAACGCCAAGGTTTCGCAACACAGAATTGAATGATCATACAATACTAACCCTACTTGGAGTGGTATACTCTTGCTTTTTAGCTAGAGTCTTCTTGGCAGGAGCTTTCTTAGATGGGGTTTTCTTGGCTGGAGTTTTCTTTGAACCTTTCTGATTTGTCTGTCTTTCTGTCTCTGGTTCAATCTCTTCCTCCTCTACTTCTTCGTCTTCTTCTTTATCTTTCTCAGATGATGATTCCTCAGTTTCATCCTCTGAAGATGATGACTCGGAAGACTCACTGAAAATTTAATTTAAGTTTATTTTTACAATAAATATATTTTCTGTTTGTCCCTTTTTTGCTTATACTTTTGAATATAATTGAAATAGCAACGAATACGGTTTTAAAACATTGTAGGAAAAGAAGGAATTTGTTAAAATGAGTGACAACATCCACTTGTCAATCTCAAGTTTTGACGAGTTCAATTATAGCATAATAGATAATGTGTTAATAGAAGTTTTATCCATGGAAAGGTAAACACTTTCAAATTACAAATAGTTCCCAAGTCTCATTAATATGTTATTATTGCTTGATCATATTTTGATGCTTTATTATGTACTTTTTCTTTCTACCTCGAGTTTGTTTGCATTAAAGATTGCTTAAATTCAAGTCAGTTCTTGCACACTTTTTAACATTGCAGTAATATTCAACTTGTAAAATGATAAAATAACCTGCTGTTTTAAATATCGTGAAATTTCAACTGGCAAAATATCAAACTGACAAAATATCGCTTGATCACAAATTCTTAACTTTCAACTTTATGGTAATTCCAACGTTTATTTCCCAAGCTTACATTCAACCCCATCACACATGTGATATCCCAATTCACAGATACTGGTTAACCCTTTTCAACATACAGCAAAGCTGCAGCAGAAAATTTTGAAAACATCTAGGCAAAAGTGAGGTATTCTATAAATGAAAGCATAATTACTGAGTTGAAAATATTGTGGCAAAAGAAGAAATTGCTCGTTTTGAGCAATTACTCCTTTTGTCACAATGTTTTCAAAAGTCGTCAGAAACTGTCTATATGAGGGAAAGGGTTAAAAAATAAAATGTTTTGTTAAGAAGGTTTAAAGCTCCATTTCTTAACTACCTGACAAATTTCTTCAGTTCCTTCTTTATTCTAAGTCGTCCACTCCTTCGAATATTGCCATCGTCCTCCTCTTCGTCCTCAACGGGCTTTAGAGCTTTGACAACAACCTTCTTGCCTTTCTTTGATGCCTTCTGTTTCTTCGTGTCTATCCTTTTCTGCTTTTTATCTTCCTTTCTCTTCTTTTCAAGTTCTTTCTTCCTTTGTTTATCATTCGCTCTGTAGCAAAGATATTTAGTATCAACCAATTTCATGACTCAAAAAGTGTGACCCATTTTGAGCATGTATGCAGGAACATAAGCTGCTTGGCAATTTGTGACCAGTGTAGACCATCGTAGACCAGTGTAGCACCAGATCAATATTTCAAGGGCTGCCTGCCAAACTGTCGTAACTACATCTTGTTCAAGATGTAGTTACAACCATTTGGCATGAAACCATCAATTTGCATATTCAGTCTGATCAGAATCTGCATATTTGCCATCAATTCATAGGACCCTGACAAATTCGTAATATCCTCATACATATAGATGTAAATAAACGATTCTTGACGACATTTCAGAAGTTATCATTTGAAAATGCATCGAGTATTTTTTCTCATCAATAATCCTTTATCCATTCTAGAAACATTAAGATAAAGGTGTTGAGTTGAGTAGTCAACATAATTGAGCCTGGTCGATCTTGTATAACATAACATATTTAAAATCACTGTTTCAT
This sequence comes from Serripes groenlandicus, assembly GCA_031761405.1. Lineage (NCBI taxonomy): Eukaryota > Metazoa > Mollusca > Bivalvia > Cardiida > Cardiidae > Serripes > Serripes groenlandicus. Next base: position 9,852,111 of record JASEVX010000001.1, on the reverse strand, counting down.
AGAAAAATCAAATGTTTAATTAATATTCACAAAGTTCCTTTTTAAACACGATAGTGCCATACTAATGACAGCAGAGTACCTTATAACCAACATAACACAGCAAACTTTGTGAAAACCAGACTTGGGGGACTGACTACTTCACGTTTGATTGGCGAACAAGCGTTGTGTGTTACCATTGTGTCGTTATGCCACAAGTTGACCGAATATCGTGTGAACTTCGATAACTATTCATCTGTTGTACATTTAACACTTTCTTTTACTGTCTCTCTCTCTCTCTCTCTTTACATGATGGCAGTAAATATCATATGAATTTAACGTTGTAAATGCAATATCGAGAGCCTCGTTAAATAAGTACATATGAATATGATGTAAGATCAGTTTAAAAGTATTACATTGATTTGTTACACTGTAATATAGATGGGTAACCCATGTGGTACCCACATGGAAAGTGCAACCGGTATTGGCATGGGTCCCATACGGGTTAAGATATGGGTCCAACATGGGACCCACGTGGGCTCAACATGGGACCATTATGAGCAAACAGATATGAGTCCCATATCGATTTCTGCATGGGCCCCAAATGGGTAACCCATGTGGTACCTCATATTCGAACTTGGCCTAGCTATTACTTAGACAAATATTCTGACAAAGTTTCAACATGCTCAAGCCAAAAATGTGGCTTCCAGAGTGTTAACAAGATTTTCCTTAAATTTGGCATTGTGACCTAGGTTTTGACCCGACATGACCCATATTCGAACTTGACCTAGATATCACTAAGTCAAATTTTCCGACATAGTTTCAACATGCTCAAGCTAGAAATGTGGCTTCTAGAGTGTAAACAATATTTTCCTTAAATTTGGCCTAGTGACCTAGTTTTTGACCGGACATGACCCATATTCTTGGCCTAGATATCATCAAGACAAACTTTCTGATATAGTTTCAACATGCTCAAGTTTAAAATGTGGCTTCCAGAGTGTTAACAAGATTTTCCTTGAATTTGGCCTAACGATCTAGTTTTTGACCGGACATGACCCATATTTGAAGTTGGTCTAGATATCATCAAAACAAACTTTCTGACAAAGTTTCAACATGCTCAAGTTTAAAATGTGGCTTCCAGAGTGTTAACAAGATTTTCCTTCAATTTGGTCTAGTGACCTAGTTTTTGACCGGACCTATATTCAAACTTGGCCTAGATATCACTAACACAAACATTCTGACAAAGTTTCAACATGCTCAAGCCAAAAATGCGGCTTCTAGAGTGTTAACAAGATTTTTTTTCAATTTAGCCTAGTGACCTAGTTTTTGACCCGACATGACCTATATTCAAACTTGGCCTAGATATCACTAAGATAAACATTCTGACAAAGTTTCAACATGCTCAAGCCAAAAATGCGGCTTCAGGAGTGTTAACAATATTTTCCTTAAATTTGACCTAGTGACCTAGCTTTTGACCCCACATAACCCAGTTTCAAACTTGGCCTAGAGTTGATAGAGATATATGTTCTGATAAACTTTCATAAAGATTGGATGCAAAATGTTGCCTCTAGAGTAGTAACAAGCAAAGGTTGACGACGGACGACGAACGACGGACGACGGACAAGAGTCGATCACAATAACTCACCTTGAGCACTACATGCTCTGGTGAGCTAAAAAGACAATTTATTACAATACATATTATTATGCAGCCTGACAAAATGACAATTTTCTAAAAATATATGCAGACCATAGACAGCTCGAAAGCTCGAAAGACTATTACATCCATATTTTTTTGAAATTTGAAGTATAAGTAACAATTAAAGTAGTTTTTACATGAAAGCAAACTGCAAAGCATGTTAAAAACATGTTGGACACGAACAAGGTTATTGAAAATGAAATAATGATGCATTGACAGTCTGATTAGTCGGTATATAACAAAATGGTTTTACTTATAGAAAGAATTCGACCAGAATTAAGCCACTAACCTTATATCATTTAATATTATACTTCTTAACAAGTAAATACATAGCTCTGACTAGATTTGTGTGAGATAATTTTAGTCGGTATATAACAAAATGGTTTTACTTATAGAAAGAATTTGACTAGAATTAAGCCACTAACCACTGTCACACTGGAAGCCATGCATTATTTATTTTATTTTACCGAACAAAATTACATGTTTATTCAATTTATTCTGTACCTTTGTAGGGGAGGTGAACATGTGTGGATCTACTACAATGTAACACACACCTATGAATATACCGGTTAACAGTATACTGTTTGTTACATGGCACACACGTCTAAAAGCTGACGTTATTGTTTGAAATGACGTCATGCACGTGCATACAAACATTTTAAAATGTGTGCTAATTGTAACAGTATACTGTTAACTGGTCAAAAACGTACTGTTAGCATGAGACAGTAACAAGAGGGCCATAATGGCCCTATATCGCTCACAAATCGGGCCAGTTATTTCGGACAAGAATTTTTTTCAAAGTTTTAACAATGCACATATAAGGAAAACAAGTTCTGCCCACTGGCGGCCATGTTTTTCAATGGATTGGAAATATTTGAACAATCTTGGTAAAAGATGCCCCAAGGAACATTTGTGCAAAATAATTTTCAAATCGGGCCAGTACTTTTGGACAAGAAGATTTTTTTAAGATTTGACAATTTTCCCCTTTCTGATCCCGCAGCAACCTAAGTTCTACTTGGAATTAAATTCTTTGAATGACTTTGAAAGAGGACCACCTAAGGACCATTCCTGTGAAGTTATTTTGAAATCTGTTTATTGGTTTAGTAGGAGAAGTCAGTTGTAGGAAATTGTTAACAGACGACGACGACGCCGGACAGTGAGTGATCACAAAAGCTCACCTTGCACTTCGTGCTTAGGTGAGCTAATAAATTGCCCATGATGAGTATATGAGAATTTAGCATTACAAAGTCATGTGAGGTATAATAACATTCAATATATACTTCTTAACAAGTGGGCTACCACACAATTCTAAAATGTGTCGGACACTGCAATAGCATTATCTATCAAACTGAAGGGAGTAATTAAATAACACGATTGTCACACCCTCGTGGACCGATTGTCGGACACCTTATCGTGTTTACATCACAGTAAGTGATTCTCTCAAAGGGTATCCTACATTTTAGAAACAAAGACCGAGTGGACCGGCTCGGATTTATTGGTTTTTCGTTTACACAGTGACATATAGTGTAGGTATTCCTGAGATTTTTTAAATATCGGACCAATTTTTTTTACAAGTTTTAGGATTGAAACCGGTCTGGCGATTTAAAAATCGGTTCAAACCGGCTGAATTTCGGTCTTCCATAGCCCTGCTGTAGAGAGTCCTACTTTTCCAATAATGTTTTCATACGGCTATCAGATGAGGATAACAATTGTTACCTGTCATTCCTGCGTGATGGAGTAAGAAAGGTGCTTCTCTTCCTGATACGTTCACTTCTCCTCACTCCATCAACAATTTGAGGCGTTTCTTCAACACTGGCTTTATTTGGAGTCTTTGCTGGTATTTTACTCTTTTGTCTGGCTGATTGTCGTGGAATCTGAAATAGATTTAACGCTTTCCCTTTCAAAACTTGGTTTAAACAATATTTTATATATATTTTAATTTAACATAAACATCTTATTACACATCATATCAAATGTAAATATAAACAGGATTGAGCAAAAAGCATTAAGCTTATTTAGGGAACTCTCTCCTTGTGTAGTTCATATACATGTTTTTGCCAGTAACTTTAGCATATTTACTTTTTAATATTTTAATATTTTCAAAACTTGATTTGATGATTCCAGAACAATTATTTTGAAAGACTATGGTGAAATAATGAAATTAACATGACATTACCTCAAAGTTTCTATAATCTTTGCCATGCAACAAATCATATTCAATTGTCCATTTTTTTGTTAATTAAAAAAAGGTGCCATGGAGAACAATGCCCCCAATCCATTTTTTAATGATGTTCCTTTATTCACTAAATATTAATCTTGCGGCAGATTATTCACATTATGGACCTGATTATTTAGGACTGGGTTACCAATCCTGAACAGATGACATTTAATGCCTTCGTGGCAGATGACTTTTAGAAAACAAAGTGTGAAAACTTTGTCAAAACAAGCAATATCTTCGTTTTCTACATTGTTTTCAAGACTGTATCAATTTCATCATCAGATATTTTCAAAGTAGAAGACTAAATATATCATATCAGGTCAATTTTAACCAATTCTCAACAATACAACAAATTTGCAGCAGACAGCTTTGAAAACATCTTGGCACAACAGTGCCACAATGTCACAAAATATGTAATTCAGGGAGGCATCATAACTTTTTAATTAAGAACGCCAAGGTTTCGCAACACAGAATTGAATGATCATACAATACTAACCCTACTTGGAGTGGTATACTCTTGCTTTTTAGCTAGAGTCTTCTTGGCAGGAGCTTTCTTAGATGGGGTTTTCTTGGCTGGAGTTTTCTTTGAACCTTTCTGATTTGTCTGTCTTTCTGTCTCTGGTTCAATCTCTTCCTCCTCTACTTCTTCGTCTTCTTCTTTATCTTTCTCAGATGATGATTCCTCAGTTTCATCCTCTGAAGATGATGACTCGGAAGACTCACTGAAAATTTAATTTAAGTTTATTTTTACAATAAATATATTTTCTGTTTGTCCCTTTTTTGCTTATACTTTTGAATATAATTGAAATAGCAACGAATACGGTTTTAAAACATTGTAGGAAAAGAAGGAATTTGTTAAAATGAGTGACAACATCCACTTGTCAATCTCAAGTTTTGACGAGTTCAATTATAGCATAATAGATAATGTGTTAATAGAAGTTTTATCCATGGAAAGGTAAACACTTTCAAATTACAAATAGTTCCCAAGTCTCATTAATATGTTATTATTGCTTGATCATATTTTGATGCTTTATTATGTACTTTTTCTTTCTACCTCGAGTTTGTTTGCATTAAAGATTGCTTAAATTCAAGTCAGTTCTTGCACACTTTTTAACATTGCAGTAATATTCAACTTGTAAAATGATAAAATAACCTGCTGTTTTAAATATCGTGAAATTTCAACTGGCAAAATATCAAACTGACAAAATATCGCTTGATCACAAATTCTTAACTTTCAACTTTATGGTAATTCCAACGTTTATTTCCCAAGCTTACATTCAACCCCATCACACATGTGATATCCCAATTCACAGATACTGGTTAACCCTTTTCAACATACAGCAAAGCTGCAGCAGAAAATTTTGAAAACATCTAGGCAAAAGTGAGGTATTCTATAAATGAAAGCATAATTACTGAGTTGAAAATATTGTGGCAAAAGAAGAAATTGCTCGTTTTGAGCAATTACTCCTTTTGTCACAATGTTTTCAAAAGTCGTCAGAAACTGTCTATATGAGGGAAAGGGTTAAAAAATAAAATGTTTTGTTAAGAAGGTTTAAAGCTCCATTTCTTAACTACCTGACAAATTTCTTCAGTTCCTTCTTTATTCTAAGTCGTCCACTCCTTCGAATATTGCCATCGTCCTCCTCTTCGTCCTCAACGGGCTTTAGAGCTTTGACAACAACCTTCTTGCCTTTCTTTGATGCCTTCTGTTTCTTCGTGTCTATCCTTTTCTGCTTTTTATCTTCCTTTCTCTTCTTTTCAAGTTCTTTCTTCCTTTGTTTATCATTCGCTCTGTAGCAAAGATATTTAGTATCAACCAATTTCATGACTCAAAAAGTGTGACCCATTTTGAGCATGTATGCAGGAACATAAGCTGCTTGGCAATTTGTGACCAGTGTAGACCATCGTAGACCAGTGTAGCACCAGATCAATATTTCAAGGGCTTCCTGCCAAACTGTCGTAACTACATCTTGTTCAAGATGTAGTTACAACCATTTGGCATGAAACCATCAATTTGCAAATTCAGTTTGATCAGAATCTGCATATTTGCCATCAATTCATAGGACCCTGACAAATTCCTATAGTAATGAATAACCCGTATGACGCTTTCTGCAGTCAACGGCTATTTGAAAACAAAGTGACAAAAGAAGAAATTGCTCAAAAAGAGAAATTTCTCCTTTTGACACAATGTTTTTCCCCTTTTGGTCATAGGTTATCCATTCCATTTTAGAGATTTTCTATTTTTTGACAAAATATGTTCAAAGTCGTCCGCTGCAGAATTGACGTATGAGGGAAAGGGTTAAGATTAATTGATTGATCGATTGGGATTTAACGCCGTTTTTAACAGTTTCTCAGTTATATCACGGCGGCCAGTTCACCTACTCATGCATTTTCTGGTTTTCTCACACCAGTACTCCACACAACAATCTGGCTGCTTTTCCACATAGACTTAGCCCAATGGTGGAAGACGAATGACGCATGTCGCATTGACTTTTGTCAATCGTTGGAAAGAAAGTTGGCCGAGCCGGGATTCAAACTCACAACCCCTGGATTGACAGCCCCCGTCGCTACCGACTGAGCTACCGGGGAAAGGGTTAAGAACACTGACCAGACTATATGGGCAAGGGCTACATGATCTTAATCTAAACAAGAATCAAATCCTGCAAGTCCATTTAATAAAACAACATTCAAATACATGTACAAGAAAGAACATTTAAATAGTATGTCTTCCTTCCAAAAAATCTACTCATCAGTTGTGGATAAAAAACCAATAAATTCACGAAAACCCCTTTTGCAAAAACCCAACATTTGTCAAAATAATATCATAAAATATAAAACAATTGGGAAAAAACCTTAAAATAAATATAATACCTACTTTAAAATATGTCTAAAGTGGTGATAGGTGCAATTGATACGTGTAAAACATTTAATATAAGGGTTTTCGTGAAAACGGTTTTCGCACTTGAGGCATACCCGGGATTTTCCCCTCACTTTTTTAAATTGTTTGTATTAATATATATTTTGCATACAATCTAATATTCCATATCTCGACAGCTTAGTGTTTAAGACATCTGTCTCGGGAGGGAAATATCGAATGTTCGAATCCTATAGTGGCGACATTGGTCTGTTGGCGAGTCGTCGGGTAGTTATAGCTTGGTACCGAATATCTGATGCCCGGCAAAAACAAATACTGCATTCGGGAAATAAACGTGTTCGGGTATCTGATAAATCGGACATGTCTTAATCTTTCAATACTGGTGCCACTATAATAAACAAACACTTAACTTTCACTTTAAATATATGACCTTATACCACTTTATTACCTAATATCGCAGTTTAAAAAGGCCAAGAATAGGAATTAATGGGTTTGTGTCGGATTTTTCCCTCAGTCACTCTGTTTTATATAAATTGCAGACAGTCTGGTATTCCATATCCCGTCAGCCTTGTGGCTAAGGGAGCAAATGAGAGAATGTTCGAGTCCCATTGGTGATACTGGGCTTTGTTCTGATATATATGACCTGTTGGTGAGCTGCTATCTAGTTTTATTTAATGCTAAACGATGAGATACTGAGTTATATCAGTGAGATATAATCCATATCGTGATATAGGTATGAGGTCATTTTTCTAGTTTCTGGTCATGTTATACTACACACGTTATGAATATATTAAGAAAACGTAATGGGTATATTATTAGATCGGATACAAGCACTGTCATGTGATAAAAACCTTATCTTATCTATACCCATGTATATAATTCCGTATTTCGTATTCCGTAAATTTAACAAATCGGACTTATTGTCATTGTCTGACTTTGTGTAGTAAACAATTACATTCACACAGATTTGTCCGCGTGTGAACAGGAACGAAGACACCAAATAGTTCCATTATTTCATCATCAATGATCATAAAATAAAAAGAAAATTTGTTTGTTTTGAGAAGATATGGAATATATTTCAACTCAAAGTGATACAATTTTAACATTTTCACTCGCGCTACGCCTAAAGTGATCTCCAGCCTTCTTTGTACCAGTACTCAGAACAACATTCTTCCCTCACACTGGCTACTTTACCACATATACTATTTAGCCTCTTGTCGAAAAAACGTGTCATCAATCATCAGGGGGAATGAATGGCCGGGCCGGGTTTCGAACCTAGAACCCTGGATTGATAGCAATCGTCGTTACCGATAGAGCTATCGGGCTTCGACATACTGGTAATACACGAGGGTTGTTCAGCCGTATAAATGCACTACACCTAATAACATGAGACAAGACCTTGCCATAATACTCAGTAATACACGAGGGTTGTTCAGACTTATAAATGCATCACACCCAATACCATGAGTAAATACCCTGCTGTAATACTCGGTAATACACGAGGGTTGTTATTACTTATAAATGCATCACACCTTATACCATGAGTCAATACCTTGTCGTATTACTCGGTAATACACAAGGGTTGTTCAGACTTATAAATACATCACACCTAATACCATGAGGCAATACCTTGTCGTAATACTCGGTTATACACAAGGGTTGTTCAGACTTATAAATACATCACACCCAATACCATGAGTCAATACCTTGTCGTAATACTCGGTAAAACACGAGGGTTGTTCAGACCTATAAATGCATCACACCTAATACCATGAGTCAAGACCTTGCTGTGATACACGGTAATACACGAGGGTTGTTCAGACTTATAAATGCACCAAACCCTAACATGAGACAATACCCTCCTGTAATACTCGGTAATACACGAGGGTTGTTCAGACTTATAAATGCATCACACCCAATACCATGAGACAATACCCTCCAGTAATACTCTGTAATACACGAGGGTTGTTCAGACTTATAAATGCATGACACCCAATACTATGAGTCAACACCTTGTCGTATTACTCGGTAATACACAAGGGTTGTTTAGACTTATAAATGCATCACACCCAATACCATGAGACAATACCCTCCTGTTATACTCGGTAATACACGAGGGTTGTTCAGGGTTATAAATACATCACACCTAATACCATGCGACAATACCCTCCTGTAATACTAGGTAATACCCGAGGGTTGTTCAGACTTATAAATGCATCACACCCAATACCATGAGTCAAGACCTTGCTGTAATACTCGGTAATACACGAGGGTTGTTCAGACTTATAAATGGATCCCACCCAATACCATGAGGCAAGACCTTGTCATAATACTCGGTAATACACGAGAGTTGTTCAGACTTATAAATGCATCACACCCAATACCATGAGTCAATACCCTGCTGTAATACTCGATAATACACGAGGGTTGTTCAGACTTATAAATGCAACACACCCAATACCATGAGTCAATACCCTGCTGTAATACACGGTAATACACGAGGGTTGTTCAGACTTATAAATGCGTAACACCCAATACCATGAGCCAATACCTTGTCGTAATACTCGGTAATACACGAGGGTTGTTCAGACCGGTAAATGCATCACACCCAATACCATGAGTCAATACCTTGTCGTAATACTCAGTAATAAACAAGGGTTGTTCAGATTTATAAATGCATACCATGAGTCAATACCTTGTCGTAATACTTGGTAATACATGAGGGTTGTTCAGAATTATCAACGCATCACACCCAATACCATGAGTCAATACCTTGTCGTATTACTCGGTAATACACAAGGGTTGTTCAGACTTATAAATGCATCACACCCAATACCATGAGTCAATACCCTGCTGTAATACTCAGTAATACACAAGGGTTGTTCAGACTTATAAATGCATCACACCCAATACCATGAGTCAATACCTTGTCGTAATACTCGGTAATATATGAGGGTTGTTCAGACTGATAAATGCATCCCACCCTATACCATGAGTCAATACCCTGCTGTAATACTTGGTAATACACAAGGGTTGTTCAGACTTATAAATGCATCCCACCCTATACCATGAGTCAATACCCTGCTGTAATACTTGGTAATGTACGAGGGTTGTTCAGACTTATCAATACATCACACCCAATACCATGAGTCAATACCTTATCGTAATACTTGGTAATACATGAGGGTTGTTCAGAATTATCAACGCATCACACCCAATACCATGAGTCAATACATTGTCGTATTACTCGGTAATACATGAGGGTTGTTCAGACTTATAAATGCATCACACCCAATACCATGAGTCAATACCCTGCTGTAATACTCGGTAATACACGAGGGTTGTTCAGACTTATAAATGCATCACACCCAATACCATGAGTCAATACCCTGCTGTAATACTTGGTAATACACGAGGGTTGTTCAGACTTATAAATGCATCCAACCCTATACCATGAGTCAATACCCTGCTGTAATACTTGGTAATGTACGAGGGTTGTTCAGACTTATAAATGCATCACACCCAATACCATGAGTCAATACCCTGCTGTAATACTCGGTAATACACGAGGGTTGTTCAGACTTATAAATGCATCCCACCCTATACCATGAGTCAATACCTTGTCGTAATACTCGGTAATACATGAGGGTGTTCAGAATTATCATTGCATCACATACAATACCATGAGAAAATACCCTGCTGTAATACTCGGTAAAACATGAGTGTTGTTCAGCCTTATAAATGCATCACACCGAATACCATGAGTCAATACCCTGCTCTAATACTCGGTAATACATAAGGGTTGTTCAGACTTATAAATGCATCACACACAATACCATGAGTCAAGACCTTGTCGTAATACTCGGTAATACACGAGGGTTGATCTGACTTATAAATGCATCACACCCAATACCATGAGTCAAAACCTTGCTGTAATACTCGGTAATACACAAGGGTTGATCAGACTTATAAATGCATCACACCTAATACCATGAGTCAATACCTTGTAGTAATACCCGGTAATACACAAGGGTTGATAATACTTATAAATGCATCACACCCAATACCATGAGTCAAGACCTTGCTGTAATACTCGGTAATACACGAGGTTTGTTCAGACTTATAAATGGATCCCACCCAATACCATGAGGCAAGACCTTGTCATAATACTCGGTAATACACGAGAGTTGTTCAGACTTATAAATGCATCACACCCAATACCATGAGTCAATACCCTGCTGTAATACTCGATAATACACGAGGGTTGTTCAGACTTATAAATGCAACACACCCAATACCATGAGTCAATACCCTGCTGTAATACACGGTAATACACGAGGGTTGTTCAGACTTATAAATGCATAACACCCAATACCATGAGCCAAAACATTGCTGTAATACTCGGTAATACACGAGGGTTGTTCAGACCGGTAAATGCATCCCACCCAATACCATGAGTCAATACCTTGTCGTAATACTCAGTAATACACAAGGGTTGTTCAGATTTATAAATGCATCCCACCACTTTACCATGAGTCAATACCTTGTCGTAATACTTGGTAATACATGAGGGTTGTTCAGAATTATCAACGCATCACACCCAATACCATGAGTCAATACCTTGTCGTATTACTCGGTAATACACGAGGGTTGTTCAGACTTATAAATGCATCACACCCAATACCATGAGTCAATACCCTGCTGTTATACTCAGTAATACACAAGGGTTGTTCAGACTTATAAATACATCACACCCAATACCATGAGTCAATACCCTGCTGTAATACTCGGTAATACACAAGGGTTGTTCAAACTTATAAATGCATCCCACCCAATACCATGAGTCAATACCTTGTCGTAATACTCAGTTATACACAAGGGTTGTTCAGATTTATAAATGCATCCCACCCTATACCATGAGTCAATAACTTGTCGTAATACTTGGTAATACATGAGGGTTGTTTAGAATTATCAATGCATCACACCCAATACCATGAGTCAATATCTTGTCGTAATACTCGATAATACACAAGGGTTGTTCAGACTTATAAATGCATCACACCCAATACCATGAGTCAATACCTTGTCGTAATACTCGGTAATACATGAGGGTTGTTCAGACTGATAAATGCATCCCACCCTATACCATGAGTCAATACCCTGCTATAATACTTGGTAATACACGAGGGTTGTTCAGACTTATAAATGCATCTCACCCTATACTATGAGTCAATACCCTGCTGTAATACTTGGTAATGTACGAGGGTTGTTCAGACTTATCAATACATCACACCCAATACCATGAGTCAATACCCTGCTGTAATACTCGGTAATACACGAGGGCTGTTCAGACTTATAAATGCATCACACCCAATACCATGAGTCAATACCCTGCTGTAATACTTGGTAATACACGAGGGCTGTTCAGACTTATAAATGCATCCAACCCTATACCATGAGTCAATACCCTGCTGTAATACTTGGTAATGTAGGAGGGTTGTTCAGACTTATAAATGCATCACACCCAATACCATGAGTCAATACCCTGCTGTAATACTCGGTAATACACGAGGGTTGTTCAGACTTATAAATGCATCCCATCCTATACCATGAGTCAATACCTTGTCGTAATACTCGGTAATACATGAGGGTGTTCAGAATTATCATTGCATCACATCCAATACCATGAGACAATACCCTGCTGTAATACTCGGTAAAACATGAGTGTTGTTCAGACTTATAAATGCATCACACCCAATACCATGAGTCAAGACCTTGTCGTAATACTCGGTAATACACGAGGGTTGATCAGACTTATAAATGCATCACACCCAATACCATGAGTCAAAACCTTGCTGTAATACTCGGTAATACACAAGGGTTGATCAGACTTATAAATGCATCACACCTAATACCATGAGTCAATACCTTGTCGTAATACTCGGTAATACACAAGGGTTTATAAGACTTATAAATGCATCACACCCAATACCATGAGTCAAAACCTTGCTGTAATACTCGGTAATACACAAGGGTTGATCAGACTAATAAATGCATCACACCAAATACCATGATTCAAGACCTTGTCGTAATACTCGGTAATACACGAGGGTTGTTCAAAATTATAAATGCTTCACACCCAATACCATGAGTCAATACCCTGCTGTAATACTCGGTAATACACAAGGGTTGTTCAGACTTATAAATACATCCCACCCAATACCATGAGTCAATACCTTGTCGTAATACTCGGTAATACACGAGGGTTGTTAAAAATTATAAATGCTTCACACCCAATATCATGAGACAATACCCTGCTGTAATACTCGGTAAAACATGAGTGTTGTTCAGCCTTATAAATGCATCACACACAATACCATGAGACAATACCTTGTCGTAATATTCGGTAATACACGAAGGTTGTTCAGACTTATAAATGCATCACAACTATTACCATGAGTCAAAACCTTGTCGTAATACTCGGTAATACACGAGGGTTGTTCAGACTTATAAATGCATCACACCCAATACCATGAGTCAATACCCTGCTGTAATACTCGGTAATACACGAGGGTTGTTCAGACTTATAAATGCATCACACCCAATACCATGAGTCAATACCCTGCTGTAATACTTGGGAATACACGAGGGTTGTTCAGACTTATAAATGCATCCCACCCTATACCATGAGTCAATACCCTGCTGTAATACTTGGTAATGTACGAGGGTTGTTCAGACTTATAAATGCATCACACCCAATACCATGAGTCAATACCCTGCTGTAATACTCGGTAATACACGAGGGTTGTTCAGACTTATAAATGCATCCCACCCTATACCATGAGTCAATACCTTGTGACTTATAAATGCATCACACCTACTACCATGAGTCAACACCTTGTCGTAATACTCGGTAATACACGAGTTTTGTTCTGACTTATAAATACATCACACCCAATACCATGAGTGAATACCTTGCCATAATACTCGGTAATACACGAGTGTTTTTCAGACTTATAAGTACATCACACCCTATACCATGAGTCAATACCTTATCGAAGTCCTCAGCTAAGTCTTTTATATATCTCAACAAGAGGCCCATGAGGGCCTATGCTCTACTGGCATTGATCTGGCTTGTTTCAAAAGGAACCAATATGTCATCAATATTAAAATACCATCTAAGTTTGGTGAAGATCAGATAGTAAATGGAAGCTCTATTGTGTTCACAAGCTGTATTATAGCAATTTTGACAATTTCAAGGGCCATAATCCAGCCATGCATGGGTAGATCTGGCCGTTTTTTAGAAATGAACCAAGCTCTCATGGATATCTAACTACTGTATAAGTTTGGTTGAGATACAATAAAAAGTGAAGACTGTATCGTGTTAACAAGCTCAATTATAGCAATTTTGACCATTTCAAGGGCCATAATGCAGTCATGTATGGGCGGATCAGTGGCTGGTTTTCGAAAGGAACCGAGCTCTCATGGATATCTAACTACTGTATAAGTTTGGTTGAGATACAATCAAAAGTAAAGACTGTATCGTGTTAACAAGCCCCTTTATAGCAATTTTGACCATTTCAAGGGCCATAATCCAGTCATGCATGGGCGGATCTGGCTGGTTTTCGAAAGGAACCGAGCTCTCATGGATATCTATCAAAAGTGAAGACTGTATCGTGTTAACAAGAAATTGTTTACGGATGGACGCACGCATGCACGCACGCACGCACAGACGACGGACGAATCGCCACGACATAAGCCCTTCTGGCCTTTGGCCAGTAGAGCTAAAAACCGTTTCTAGTAACTTTTGACAAAGGACTTTAAACTTAAAATCCATTCACAACTCTGCGTATCTCAAGGAAACGAAACCAGTCCTTTTAATCTAATACAATCACTGATACATTTGCAGACGTATTCTCATGCATTTACAGCAGACGAATTTTGAAGAAAAAAATTGCAAAAAAAGAAAAAGTTTATGATGAGCAATTTCTGTATTTATCATAATGTCTTCAACTCTATTCAATAATTATTCTTTTAATTGTTGAGCTCTACCATATGTTAGCCTAGATGCTTTCATAATCGTCTGCTGCAGAATTTTCATGACATGTCACTATTTTCAATAACAAAAGGGCCATGATGGCCCTGGAATCGCTCACCTGATTTTTTTCCCTTTAGCTATATAAGCCCAGCCCCCATGCGGCCATAGTTTCCGACCAATCAACTTGGCTTGAAGGAATCTAAGAGGGTCACCCTAGGAACATTTCTACAAAATTATTTGAAAATCGGCCTGACACTTTTGGAGGAGAAGATTTTTTAAGTTTTCGCTTTAGCCATATAATGCAAAATAGCCCTGCCCACAGGTGGCCATGTTTTTTGACCAATCAACATGCCTTGAAGGAATCTGAAAGTGGGTCATCCAAGGAACATTTCTTCAAAATTATTTGAAAATAGGCCAGACACTTTCGGAGGAGAAGATTTTTTAAGTTTTCACTTTAGCCATATAAGGCAAAATAGCCCCGCCCCCCTGGCGGCCATGTTTTTCGACCAATCAATTTGGCTTGAAGGAATCTGATAGAGGGTCATCCAAGGAACATTTCTACAAAATTATTTGAAATCGGCCAGACACTTTCGTAGGAGAAGATTTTTTAAGTTTTCACTATAGCCATATAAGGCAAAATAGCCCCGCCCCCCTGGCTGCCATGTTTTTTGACCAATCAACATGGCTTGAAGGAATCTGATAGAGGATCACCCAAGGAACATTTCTATAATATTATTTGAAAATCGGCCTGACACTTTTGGAGGAGAAGATTTTCTAAGTTTGTACTATAGCCATATAAGGCAAAATAGCCCCGCCCCCCCTGGCGGTCATGTTTTTCGACCAATCAACATGGCTTGAAGGAATCTGATAGAGGGTCACCTAAGGAACATTTCTACAAAATTATTTGAAAATCGGCCTGACACTTTCGGAGAAGAAGATTTTTTAAGTTTTTTCGGTTTCGTTGCCATGGAAACCAGAATTTTGCATGGATCCCAAATATTTGAAGGAATTCTGGTGAGGTCATTGAGAGGATGCTTTCTGTGAAGTTTCATCCAAATTGACCTACTGGTTACTGAGGAGAAGAAGTTGACGGATGGCGGACGACGCACGACGGACGCCGGATATAGGGCGATCACAATTACTCACCTTGAGCACTTCGTGCACAGGTGAGCTAAAAACTACAACAAAGACATTCTGTTTGTTTTCCGCATCCGAAAGTGGTGTGATTTTTTAAAAATGTCCGAATGTGTTTTCCCCAATGTATCACCGAACGCTTTCCGTATGTTTTCAGTATGGTTTCAGTATTGTTTCAGAATGCTTTCAGAATAGACCGAATACTTCCCGCATGTTGACTTCGAAATGTTTTCTTTCCGAATGCTTTCAGAACATGGACCTAGAATGGACAGAACTCTTTCCACATGCATTCTGAAAGCGTTCGGAAAGGGTTTGTCATGTTGTATGTCCACTCTGGCTATTCGGAAAGCATACGGATCATAATGTGCATTCTTGAAGTGTACGAGCAGTTCGGAAAATGTTCTGAAAGAATACTAGAAGGGTTCTGACTATTCGTTATATGTTCGGCGGCATAAATGAAAAAAAATCGAAAAGCATTCGTCATGTTCGAGGTCCTTTTGGGGCGTTCGGAAAGCATAACAAAGTTTTGGAGCTACCGAATGCCGTTCCATATGCACTCGTACGGAGCCGAAAAGCCAGAATGCTCCTAGAACACACCGAATGCTTCCCAAATATGATCTGTTCGCACCCAAATTCCTATTCGGAAAGCAAACGGAATGGCATTTGGCCAAATGTGATCGCCCCATGACATTTTATTGTGATCAGTTTCTCCAGCTCAGTACTGTATGGGTTTACCAGCCATTAAGTGGTGGAGTGCCCTTTTGGCTTCCTTTTTGGCAAGGCACATTTCATTATATAGTAATGGTTTGTTTACCAAGGGATCATGACTAAATAAGTGTTCTGTTGCTGTGATATCATTCTAATAATTTTGAAAACAGCTTTAAAACAATATACAAATCTTCTATTATTATTATATTTTCGTTCGTTTCAGACAGTTTTACAACTTTGTTTATCACCAATCAAACGTTTTTGTCCATGGTTTACCTTGTCTACTATACAGAGGTTCCTCAAAGTAAGAAACATTTTAGTATATTTATATGCCTGGTACTCTACGACAGCCAACCTTAAGATAGATCCAGATCAGTAAGTGTATCTGTGCAGTCTGATCTGGTTAATACCTGCCCTTGCTGTTTGTAACACATTGTGGAAAAGGTTTCCTTCCATATGATGATTACAATACATACTAACAATATGTCAATATATCACAACACAGCGTAATGAACTTTAACCCTTTACCACATACATATGCTTTCTGATGCCTCTGCAGCAGACAACTTTTGGAAACTTTTTGGCAAAAGGAAAAGTTAGTTGATCTTTCATTTATACAGAGTTTCCATATTTTTGACTGAAAGAACTCGAAGTTGTCTGCTGCAGATTTTTTTGCATGTTTGAAAAGGGTTTAACCCTTTCCCCGATATAGATGTTCTGACGCGTCTGCAGCAGACGGCTTTTTGAAAACATAGTGACAAAAGAAGAAATTGCTCAAAACAAGCAATTTCTCCTTTTGTCACAATGTTTTCAACTTTTGGTCATAGGTTATAGAGATTTTCTATTTTTTGACAAAATATGTTCAAAGTCGTCTGCTGTCGTATGAGGGAAAGGGTTAACATGTACGCAAAAAAGAGTGCATGCTTGAAAAGGGTTTGAGTGTCACCTTGAACATGCAGATCTTACAGAAAATGTATAGACAGACAAACAAACAAAAAGACATTTGGGCCAATCTCCTAGAGTGGCGGGGTAGTCCAGTGGTTAACACACTGCCAGTGGTTAACACACTGGACTGTCAATCCAAAGGTCTGGGGTTCAAATCCCGGTCCGGGTTATGGAAATTCAAGGGATGCTTTTAAGCGTCTCCCACTCAACTAGTGGTTAAGCACTGGTCACTCCCAGGAAAAATAACCTCGCGTGTATCGGTGCTATATTTTTTTTAAATCAAACGAGATTTTCACATCTTTCTTTGCCTAATTCATATTTTGCCCTTCGCTCATTGACACCTCTGCAGCAGATTTCTTTTGTTAGCAACTTCTCCTTTGGCCACAATGTTTTAATCTCTTTTCAATTATTAAACTTCCCTTTTATAGAACTTTTCTATAATTTTGCCTAGATGTTTTCAAAGTTGTTTGCTGCTGAACTGTTGTAAGTGGGAAAAGGGTTTATTTCCATAGTATATAATTTTATCATGCTGTTGCATTGTTTTTGGTTGATAAACTGCCTGCCTGATAAACTTAGCTTTATCAGTCACCTCACGTTTATCAGGCACCTCATCATTATACATTTTGACCTTCACGGAACTACTTTCACGGGGTCTTTGGATAAAACCAAAAATCCGTAAAATGCGATATAAAAATCAAAGAAATGAGAAATTATTCTCCTTGCTAGTGAGTAAATATTATACTGATAAATTTTGAAGCGTACAGTTTTCTAAATATTTAATTATTACTTACTTATGGCCGAAACCATTCGGGACTATTTCTTATTGGAACGTCCTTCGGTTTATTTTCATATTATTGCGCAACTTAAAATGGAGAGGCTCTGGACAGGTTTTTTGTCTCATTTTAATCAAATTAGACAGAAAAGCACATAAAAAATGTAAACATGATAAAAAGAATACCGTGCTAGTGTCTGATATTATAAAATTTATCAGGCTCGGCTGAAAAAAATGAAATCTCGGCGCAGCCTCGCTTTCATTTTTTTCTAAGCCTTGCCTGATAAATTTTATAATATCAGACACTAGCATGGTATTCTCTATAACTCAGCCTCCCACACAAAACTGAATGTCAATCAGGAAAATAACTTGATATTCCTAATACACGTATCTACAGTATGAGCCTCATTATGTAAAGAAGCATGGATTGATTCTGATCTTTAATGGTTATAAAATTAATTTTATTTGTGTTTCTTAAAAAAGAGACGTGAAAGATAGACATTGTATAAACATCTTTTATGGGTCACTTCCTGCATAATTCAACTTTGAGGAGTTTTGAAGTAAATGGCAAGTATGATGAAACAGTGTTCTTGTAGACTTTGTTTTGGCCATTATCTTTTTTTAGAGACTTTTAAGACTAATGACTACATCATATGACTAATAGGAAAGATTCTGATCAGACAACTCATCTGGATATATCAACTATGCTGCTTGCAAAAAAGCCCATATATAAAGTGGAGCTTGTTTTCACCAACCATTCACAATTTAGATTAAGGTTAATTACCGTAGAAAAATAAGAATGGGTTGTATTATTTCCTGGTCATTCGTATCTGATTTTATGGCCCCTAGTATCTCTTTGACTCCTGGACTTCCGTTTGAGCCTATCCTAGTGGATCGTCTTTTCTCTAAGGGTGTATCCTCAACCTCTGGGGTTTTCAGGTTTGGTGTTGTTACTTTCTCAAAGGTACTTCTGCGTTTTTTTGGTTGGAGCTCTGGATTTGATATCTACAATTTCATAAAAAAGTATCCAGTGTCTCAATCCTTTCCTTAGTGCGTATCTTCAGCAAACAACATAGGAAATAATTGTATCAAAAGTAGAAGATGCCCATGAGTAATTTCTCCCTTTACTTCAATGTATTCTTCTCTATTCACCAACCCATCTCTTCTACTTTTCAACTTTAGAGACAGTTTATGCCCGATTGTTTATGTTTGGTCATGATGTGTGACTACGACTATCCAGCAAAAACAAGACCTTGGGCTGAGGGTGTCTCGCCCTTCTTGGAAAAATGCATATTAAATGGTATCAATATATGCAACAACAAAACTTAGGTCAATGAAAGGTAAAAGTAGGTGAAGATCAATTTTAACAAGAGATGTTTGTCAAAAATTATCCCCCCCCCCCCCGAGCGCCATGTTGTCAGGAATATTTGGATAATTGAGTAAAATTTGCATGGACTGAAATGCCAGCTGATTTGTCATTTCACATTGGATGTCTATGAGTCCGTTTTAAGATTATGAACAATGTTCATTAAAAGTTTGAGGATGGTAGGTACAGTTCTTAATCACATTGTGATGATGACTGATATTTGCAGATAAACATGTATCCTCCAGGTCCAGGCATTGTTGAGTTATCACTCGGACAATTGTTGTGTGTTCAAGGTCACTGTGACCTTGACCTTTAACCTAATGACCTCAAAATATATAGGGTTCTTCTATTGGTCAGGCCCAACCTCCAAGTCAAGTTTGAGGACCATAGGTCCAGGCATTGTTGAGTTATCACTCGGAGAAGCTTAGAAAAGGTTTTTGTGTTTAAGGTCACTGTGACCTTGACCTTTGACTCAATTATCTCAAAATAAATAGGGTTCATCTACTGGTCAAGCCCAAACTCCAAGTCAAATTTGAGGACCCTAGGTCCAGGCATTGTTGAGTTATCACTCGGACAAGCTTAAAAAAGGTTTTTGTGTTCAAGGTCACTGTGACCTTGACCTTTGACCCAATGATCTCAAAATAAATAGGGTTCATCTTCTGGTCAGGCCCAACCTCTAAGTCAAGTTTTAAGACCCTAGGTCCAGGCATTGTTGAGTTATCACTCGGACAAGCTTTGGTCTACAGACGGACCAACCGACCGATCGACGGACGGACTCATGGGAGAGTACTTGTGGGGTTATTTCGTTTTTTTGTGAGGTGCACCCCACAAGTATGCAATTCATTCCGTAATTAACCCCCTTTTTACGGAATGAATAACATTAATATGAAAATGAGATACCCGTTATAAAAAATAAAAAATAAATATTTATCTAAGTGTCTTTATAAAGGTGATGGGTGGGCTTCAGGAACAACACGCACCCAACAAGTACTCTCTCATTCGGACGGACCGACCGACATGTGCAAAGCAATATACCCCTCTTCTTCGAAGGGGGCATAATTACAATGGTCTAAAAAAAGTTTAACTAGCCAACTGAGCATCATAAAAATGTTTTGTTATATGGTGTCCTGTGTTACTAACAATACAACTTAAAACCCACACTACTATAAATTTATTTAAAGCTAAAACCTATTTTTTTAATTTAAAATATAACAGCTATATATTTATATATATATTGTTCTAACCCTATACAGCATTTAATTTGACATGAGTCAAATATTTCAAAAAAAGGACACCACAGTGTTTGTGATTTAACACAAAATTCCGGACACCATAGTATGGCTCATATCCAAACCATGATCTGTTCATACCTTGCATAAATGTCATTACCTCATTTGCACCTACCTGCCTGACATCACTCTAAAATCACCTTCCAGGGTCCAATTCCACCAACTTTACTTTGCGCTAAGTAATACTTAAATACTTAAAGGCATATTTTAAAACCAAAATCATGAAATATGCTTTTAAGTATTACTTAGCCCTTTAGAAGTAAGGTTGGTGGAATTCAACCCTGCAGTAATTTCAGTACTTTGATTTATTTATTTAATGTTTGTGCAAAATTTAAAATCGTTCAAACAAAAAAATGAAGAAGATATACACATGCCCAATTCTCAAAATCCACTAAAAATCAGCAAAATTCATGTTTTAAATTTTTTTTTAACCTTGAGCTAAACACAAATGTTTGACGCCGCCACCGGAAAAGCAACACCATAGTCTTGTTTCCGCTACTTCGTCGTAGGCTTATCAAAAACTGATAATTTACCAGGAGAATGCAGCAAAATAATTGGAATACTGTTGATTGAAAGTGGCGTAAAACACTTCAATTATTGATTGTAGATTAACGCCGTTTTCAAGGATATTCCTGTTATATCATGGCGGCAAGTTATAACCTATGTGTTTTCCTGGCTTTCTGGCACCAGTTCTCCACGAAATGTTCTTCCCAGGCAACTGGTTTCTTTCCTACATAGACATCAAGGGAAGACGAGTCACAATGACTTTCGTCAATCATCAGAAATAATAAATTGCCAAGCCTGAGTTTTAACCTTCTAAGATAGCCATCCTCTTAACTTAATTAACTTTCACAGCTCAAACGACTCAATCATTAGTTTGAATAGGGTTTCAGCAGCCTACAACAATTTTTCAGTTATATAACAGTGTGTCCTGGGTAATTAACAAGTATTATTAATTACTGGTCAATTTATCCTAACACCTGCGAGTCAGTTGAAATGCTGACCTCACAACCCTGAACAACCCTGACCTCACAACTCTGAACGCCAAGGAGGAGAAGCCATTATTACCAAGACTTTGGTATGACCTGGCTTGGGATCAAAAATGCCACCTCCCCAACCTGAGGAGTATACTTTACCACTACATTATCAAGTCTTTTTTCAATAGACAAGAGATGTCCGTAAGATAGCATGTTCGACTATTCCACCGCTTATTAGTTACTGTGATATGGACTCTAATGTAGTTGCATGCAAAACATTAACCAGAATTTCTGCAAGAGTGATAATTTGCATTATATGCAGGATATGGTTACCTAATTATTACATAGGTATGATGGTTGGGAAGGGTTGGATAAAGTTTTATTACAATGCATCAAGTAGTTACTAAGATATGGACTCGAAATGGAGTTGCAAGCAAAACTTTAACCAGAATTTCTAAGTTAAAGAAAAGGGCAATATTTTGCATTATATTTAGGATATAGAGTTATCAAAATTGATTATTTACAAGGTGTGGGAAGCATTGTAGAAAGTTTAAATGCAATACATCTAGTAGTTACTGAGCTATGGTGAAATATATGTACTTGCATGCAAAACCTTAACCACGGTGTGAAGTGGACGCCAACGCCAGGGTGAGTAGAATAACTCTCATATTCTCCAAATAGTCGAGCTAAAAACAAGAATAAAAGGTATGGTAAAAATAAAACCTATAAGATCTACTTACAGAGTCAGCGTACTTCCTTTTTGCAGAATTCTTGTTTGAAGTAGGCGCGTTTGTTATTGCCTTCGGCGAGTTGTTTGTTGAGGATATTGGTGTAAACGTTTTCTGCGTCCCTCTTGACTGTACACGGTTGGGTGTGCCTGCTTGAGGGCTTCTTGAACGGGTCTTTTTATTTTCCACAGGTATAGTCAAGGATGTTGATTTGGGTCCGACCGCATTCTTAATTACTGGGGATGATGCAGACTTTCCCGGGCTTTTTTTGGAGGGGTTCATTGTTTTTTTTTACCTCTTTTGTCTCTTCCTGTCTCTCATAGTATTTGGTCAGTTCTGCCACTAGCACCTCATGCTGAAACATACAGGTTGGTTGTTTTTTGTCACAAAAACATGTCTCCTCAATTGCAGTTTGTCAATGATTGTAATACTGAAACATTGAAACCAAGATGGATGTAACAAAACTAACATACGCTCTGCACATCATCTCAGTATGGTAAACATTTGTAGTGAGTCATTTCAAAATCCTTCGAACGGTTCAAAAGTTATTGAAAGTACACAAAATATAGCCATATGACCTTTGACCTCTAATTGCAACCTTGATCTTAAACCAATGTGGTTGTAACATGCTACATGTATCTGCACATTGTCTCAGTATGGTGAACATTTTTGGCAATGTATTTCAAAATCCTTGAAGCTGTTCAAAAGTTATGGAGAGGATACGAAATACAGTTATATGACCTTTTACCTCTAATTGCGAACTTGAACCAAAGCGGCTGTAACATGCGTTATGCACATTGTATCAGTTTGGTGTTTAACATTTAAAAATATTAAATATCAGTTCAAATTTTCCAAAATTCTAATACATTTGATTAATTAAGCAAAATCTTTTAGACGATGCACATGAGTGACTTCTTCCTTTACTTCAATGTTTTCTTCTCTATTCACAGACCCATCTCTTATACTTTTCAACTTTAGAGACAATTTATGCCTGATTGTTGATGTTTGATCATGATGTTTAAATACGACTATCAAGCACAATCAAGACCTTGGGCTGAGGG
The DNA here is from genome assembly GCA_031761405.1 of Serripes groenlandicus. Taxonomy (NCBI): domain Eukaryota; kingdom Metazoa; phylum Mollusca; class Bivalvia; order Cardiida; family Cardiidae; genus Serripes; species Serripes groenlandicus. The sequence goes on along the minus strand of JASEVX010000001.1, from coordinate 9,828,328 downwards.
TGTCTCGCCCGTCTTGGAAAAACGCATATTAAATGGTATCAATATGCAACAACAAAACTAAAGTCAATGAAATGTAAAAGTAGGTGAATTCTAATACATTTGATTAATTAAGCAAAATCCTTTAGACGTTCACTCTACTTTCTGTTTTGTAATAGATACGTTTACATGCATGTAGTTAGTGTTTAACTTTCACTCACAAATAAAATATATAATCACACAAATATGTGTTGTTTACTTAATATTCATTTTTACTTTACTTTCAGAAGTTTTCAATAAACAATAATACTAGAGGGTCACCCAAAGAACCTTTGTTGCAAATTATTATCATAATTGGACAAGCAATTTACCGTTTTTCCTGGGTGTCTACCCAAGAGGGGGATATATAATTTGACTCAACTTGCGTCCCCTACCAGATAAAGTGAAATAAAGTAAAGAATGTTTCACAAAACATTTACTTTATTATATCTGAAAAGAAATAAAATACTTGATTTTAGCTTTCATGCTATCCTTTTCGTGATTACTTGAAACATTTTTTTCATTCTATAGTTTTTTACGATTAGGGTATCGGATTATTCATTTAATCAGCCTAAGTGCAGGTGCGTAACTGGGTGAACGTCGAGTATACAGACAGGTGAGGTAGGGGATCAGGGGCCGTATTCCAGTAGGATCTTAAATAGTTAAGATTTTCTTAAATTTGAGGAAAAACTTAAGATCCTACTGGAATACGGCCCCCGGACATGTATTTTTATGCGGGGGATTCAGCTGTGCTGAATACCTCCGTATATTGTCATGCCCAGCTTACAGGAAATGAAAATTTGTAAATTGTTTGTGCTGCCCTCTGTTTTTTTCAAAATGGACAATTTGTCTTGATTGCCCAGGGATCAATTAAATACGTTTCACAACAAGCTAAACAGTATGCACATTATACAAAATAAACGTACACAATGTAAAGTTTTAATCCATAAAGTTGTATACATAATTTAGAAATTTAAGTATAAAATATAACACAAAGTAACTTCATTATATATAAAAGTATAACAATTTGCTTGTGCAAAAATAACAAAATGTAAATTTATATTGAAATTTTGTGTTTGAGAAAACCCCTAGTTATAGTGTTTGTTGTATTTTTACACAACAGGTAGAAATGTTCACTTTAATCCCTAGTCATAGTGTTTGTTGTATTTTTACACAACGGGTAGAAATGTTCACTTTATTGATTATTATTATATGTAGGGTTTTACGCCACTTCCAACATTATTTCAGTTATATCACGGCGACAGTTCACTTATTCATGATCCCCGGGTAAACAAACCATTACTAGGCTAGGAAATATGCCTTGCCAAAGGGCACTCCACCATGACCGTTGCACTTTAATGATACTGTGTATCACATTTAAAACACATGGCTGTCAATGTTCAAGGTTACTAAGAGCTCATAAGTCTGTATAAATGCTTCTGACAAATAATGAACTCTACATGTTGCCCCCATGTATCTAGTTAATTAAACGCTCCACTGTTTGCTACATCCACCGCATTTTAGTACTTCAGTACTTTGATTTAATCCTATATTGCATATGATGAACTCAAGTGGTCATTTTGGTCATACCGACAACACAAACGCTGAGAACGGCGTAATAGTAATCCAATAAAAAAAAAGGAACTACGTATCATGTAAGAGTGAATTCCAACACTGCAATGATTTTCATAATATTCGAGGGATATAACATACGAGAAAAACGTCTATATTTGTTTATTATTTTTCCAACCACAACACGATAAAAATGTCTTAGGCCACACCAATTTGATGTCTTGGTCATTGGATTTTTTTTTTAAATTAGGGGGATGCGAGCGAAATTTTTATTTTTATTTTTTTTAATGTTTGATCTTCGGATTGTCTGTTTGAAAAGCTGAGGCGATAACAAAAAATTCTGATCAGTTATTATAATGAAACCTTTAACTTGTTGGTATCAAGGTCTATTTATCTTACTATAAACAGTTTAACACTTATTACACTATATGTTTCACTGATTATTTAACACTAAAACTGTAACACTCTATTTATTATAAATGTAATCCACTTGGAATATTACTTTTTATTCATATTCATTATTTACTCGTTCTTATATTACAATACTCCCTTTTTACAACCAATATCATGCTGTTTACAACTTGTAAACCATCATTCAATCAATCCATTATAGTTTTAAAGTAACTAACTTGTCTTTATTTGCAGTAAGTTGTTTAAACAAGAGCACCGCGTATGGCACAGACGCTCGCCGCCGGACGACGACAGGGTCATGACAATACCTCTCGTATTCTTCGAATAGTCGAGCTAAAAACTTTTTAGAATATTGGGTAAAACTGTGGGAAAATGAAAATTGCTCATAATGTCAATATATTATCCCATTCCCAACAATGATTAAAATTCTCATATTAGGTCAAAGGGAAGTAAATCATTTTCCATAGGCGACCATTATAGCATTATGGGTTATGGTTCGTTACTAGCAAATGAATTAACACATATACCTATATCAAACTAAAGTTCGTTCTTAGAACTACCAAAAAAGAAAAACAAACCCACATGTTCACCGTATGTTGACAGAGCTAGGAGGTCGAATCAAAGGTGACCCTTATCCCGCCCTGAATTTTACTTTCAATTTCATAAAATACAGCATGCTCTAAAAATGATTATTAGAGTGTCAACATAGCTAAAGGTTATTCAACTTTATGAAAATCACTTTCAACTTTCAACAATATCATTATTGTCCAATGGGAGCCTACCTCAGTCTTATATATTCATCTGAAATCCTGGACAAAATTGTCTGCCCGGCAAGCTAATCCGATTTATATGGTCAAATTTTACAGCACTTTGCGAAGCATTTCATAGTGGATATTTTCATCACAGAACGTATTGTCCGATGTTTGAGTTTGCGTTATGTTTTATTTTTTTGTTCGGTTTATTTGGTTTTGGTATAAATGAGATGGGAATATTTTGGTTTTGACTTTTTATACTGCACCGGTTTCGTGCTGCACGTGCTACCTACTGTTTGGAGATTTGGACGACGTTTCACATTAACAAATTTACCGTAGCATAACTTACAACCTAGCTGTTCTCTGGGTCGTGCTGGCTATTATAAAAACATTTGATGCAGGTGTATTGTTATATAAATAATCATAATATTAAAAACATTTATCTAACATTTTAGTGCAGTTATCTACATATATTTAAAGGCTTGAAACAACGCATACAATGTATTATCTTGGGTTAATTTCGTTTTTACTGAAATGACCAGCTTGTGCTTCAAGTGGCTATTTAAATTACACGCCAAACTACCGCAATCCAAATGGACTGTAGAACCTAACATTCAGTAGACTTTGTTGGCGAAAAAAGAACTATTGTTCGTAAAAAATGCGTGACAAGTCATCTTTAAGAGAAATTGCTTAATTAAAAACTTGTTACTACACAAAATATATGCATAGCTGTTTCAGTTCAATCAAACTATGCTGCTCGTCAGTAGATCGTGTTTGAATAAATAATCGAAATAGTAAAAGAAAATAACGACAAAGTTTAATTATTAGTTTATTCAAACAAACAATTCTGCTTGTCAAAGGTCATTTTTGTAAAACTCGATCGATTAAAATAATACGCGTACGTGTCACACAGAGTACCGTCAATTTTCAAAAAAATCTCGCGTTAATCTCGCAGTTAGTCAAGCTTTTGAGTTAAAGCACCGCCCATCGCGTGCGTACATAACAACGTCGTTATGTTAGACAAACAAACAAACAACAAATGTCGGCGAAAGTGATAACTTCACGCACGTCCCACCTGGATTTTCGCTTTTATGGCAGTACTATTGCGTTGAAATCAAAACAGCAAGGCTTTAAGTATTTAAGCGAAATGTATTTTCATGATGTCAGAAAGGTTATGGATGCCCTACACATTTTGCATGATTGCAGTAAGTATCATATGAATTTAACGTTTTAAATTCAATATCGTGTGCCTCGTAAAATAAGACTTAAGTACATTTAAAAAGTTCAAATCTGCAATAAAAACTTGACATGGGGTAGGCGTATAAAGTAGAAAACAACTGATCTGACTTTGAAAGATTTGACGAAAAATGACAAATGCAACACATTTTACTATTTCAAAATTTCCTAGAAAATCAACTTTAGTCATATTTTGCTACTGAAATGCTCCCAGAAGTTACCACAGACGATATAGAGGTGGCAAAATTTCCCGGGGAAGCATGCCCCCGGACCCCCTAACTAACTAAATTGCCTACACACTCTGTATACCATAGCTTCGCCCCTGACTAGTGTTATTGAAAGACTCACAGGTTCCCCACCCACCATGTCTCACAAAAAGCATCACAAATGGTGACTTTAATATAGATCTATTGATATTCAACAGTTAATTAATTGGTAAAAAATAACCTTGGCATTGATCCCAGAGACACAAACACTACCTTAAACATGAGCAATTTCACCTTTGGCCACAATGTTTTCAAAAGTCGTCTGCTGCTATTGCTTCAAAATGCGTCTGCAGGTGGGAAAGGGTTAAGTTATATCACCGCATTTCATGGGTAAGTTACAATAACAGGTGCGTAACTGGGTGAACATCGAGTATACAGACAGGTGAGGTAGGGGGTCAGGACATGTATTTTTATGCCCCGGCATACGAGGTATGAGGGGCATATAGTTTTCCGGTCTGTTAGTCCGTCCGTCCGTTCGTCCGTTCGTCCGTCCCGCTCAGGTTAAAGTTTTTGGTCAAGTTAGATTTTAGTGAACCTGATGTCCTATCATTATGAAACTTCACACAAATGACAATCAACATATCATTGTTTAAAAAATTGTATCAATTTGAGGTTGGACCAACTGTTCATCCGTCTGTTCGTCTGTCTGTTCGTCCATTCCATTCTCAGGTTAAAGTTTTTGGTCAAGTTAGATTTTAGTGAACCTGATGTCCTATCATTATGAAACTTCACACAAATGACAATCAACATATCATTGTTTAAAAAATTGTATCAATTTGAGGTTGGACCAACTGTTCATCCGTCCGTTCGTCTGTCTGTTCGTCCATTCCATTCTCAGGTTAAAGTTTTTGGTCAAGTTAGATTTTAGTGAACCTGATGTCCTATCATTATGAAACTTCACACAAATGACAATCAACATATCATTGTTTAAAAAATTGTATCAATTTGAGGTTGGACCAACTGTTCGTCCGTCCGTTTTAAAATATAGTTAACAACCGGGGCATCCGTGTTCCATGGACACATTTTCTTGTTTAATCCTATATTGCATATGGTGAACTCAATTGGTAATTTTGGTCATACCGACAACACAAACGCTGAGAACGGTGTTATAGCAATCCAATAACAAAAAAGGAACTACGTATGTATACGTATCATGTAAGAGTGCATTCCAACACTGCAATGATTTTCATAATATTCGAGGGATATAACATACGAGAAAAACGTCTATATTTGTATATTATTTTTCTATCCACAACACGATAACAATTTCTTACCTTAAACTATCTTCCAGGTGTAAAAAATAAACTTGTCACTCAATTTCTTCATTGTTTGTATTCAATAACACAATCTGTTTCCTTGAATCGTATACACGCTCTAAAAAAAAATCGTGTTTTTTACCATTGTTGTTCTGGTGATTCGGGTGACCATTCATTAAACAATAAGAAGAAAATATTTCCAGTTCTGTACAACATTCCAAATTAACGGAAAATACAGTGGAAAATTCGTGTCGTCATTATTCAGGATTTACCTGGATCTATAAATAGATCAATGCGTGTGGCTAATTACTTGACAATACAATCTTTAAATCTAAGTTATTGTTTGTTGTTTTTATGCCGCTTTCATAATTATCCATAACACTATAGCCAGTCAGTCGGAATGCTGATCTCTTCACCCTGGGTACAATGGAGGGCAGCCAAAGTATTTGGTATAACCAGGCCGTGGATCGAAACAGCGACCTCCCGCACACAATGTGTTATCAATACCACTGCACCGCCGTGGCAGTCACACCTATAACGGGGACAATGAACAGCATAATGCCAGCAGCAGCAGGGCATTTGTGTGGGGGTTTTCCCCTCACTTTTTTGAATTATTTTTATTTATATATATTTTGCATACAGTCTAATATTCCATATCTCGACAGCTTAGTGTTTAAGGCATCTGTCTCGGGAGCGAAATATCCAATGTTCGAATCCTAAAGTGGCGACATTGGTCTGTTGGTGAGTCGTCGGGTAGTTATATCTTGGTACCGAATATCTGATGCCCGGCAAAAACAAATACTGCATTCGGGAAGTAAACGTGCTCGGGTATCTCATAAATCAGACAAGTCTGAATCTTTATATGGGTGCCACTATAATAAACAAACACTTAACTTTCACCTTAAATATATGACTTCATACCACATTTGACAACATGTTATATTACCTAATATCACAGTTTAAAAAGGCCAAGAATATGAATGAATTGGTTTGTGTTGGATTTTCCCCTAACTCTTGTTTTATATAAATTACAGACAGCCTGGTAGTCCATATCCCGTCAGCCTTGTGGTTAAGGTAATAGCTGAGGGAGCGTCCCATTGGTGGTACTGGGCTTTGTTCTGATATGACCTGTTGGTGAGCAGCTATCTAGTTGTATACTGGTACCGAATGTCTGGTGCCTAACACGCCGAACCTCGGTAGCTCAGTCGGTAGCGACGCGGGCTGTCAATCCAGGGGTTGTGAGTTCGAATTCCAGTTCGGCCAACATTCTTTTCGACGTTTGACAAAAGTCATTGTGACCTGCGTCATTCGTCTTTCACAAATGGGCTGTTTAACAGTGTATGTGGAAAAGCAGCCAGTTGCTTGGAATGTATGTTGTGTGGTGTACTGGTGTGAGAAAACCAGGAAACGCATGAGTAGGTGAACTGGTCGCCGTGATGACTGAAAAATTGTTGAAAACGGCGTTAAACCCCAATCAATCAATCAACTGGTGCCTAACAACACGGATAGGATTCAGGTTGTAAAACGTGCTAAGGTGTCACATGGTATAATACCGGTGTCACATACGTCAAACATGCCTGAACCCTCCAATATAGCAGGCACTATAATAAGCACAACCTTTACTTTTTATGAATGGTGTATCGTCTCGTATCCCATTGTACAAGTGCTGAGAGTATGCATAAACTTTGAAACCGTAACCCTTTCCCTCATATAGACGCTTTCTGACGCCTCTGCAGCAGACGGCTTTTTGAAAACATAGTGACAAAAGAAGAATTTTCTCTAAACGAGCAATTTCTTCTTGTGCCACAATGTTATCCCACTTTTAGTCATAGGTTATCCATTCAATTATAGAGATTTTCTATTTGTTGGCAAAATATGTTCAAAGTCGTCTGCTGCAGAGTTGTTGTATGTGGGAAAGGGTTAAAGACATGAATGACCAGATTCCCTCTTACAGACAAATTCTGAACACGTAGTAACCATTTTAATTGAGCAGAGGTGCAGAACAATATTTTCTTGTCGCAAAGCCATTACTCTTGGTTATCTTTTCATGGGTAATTAATAATAGAAATAAGTCATTTTATACCTCATAAAATAAATTTTATACCTAATAAAACCTTTACCTTATATTTAGCCCTCCCTTCCAAAATACAGTAAATCTGCAGCAGACAACATAAATTTGTTATTGCCAAACTTATAACAAACCTCTATAAATAAAAGTTTAATTATTGAATATAGTTTAAAACATCGCGACAGCAATTTCTGAAGTCGTCTGCTGCCGAAATTATCAGAAATTCCATTTATTGATATCAGAAAATCATTTTTTGATGTCAAGAAATCCATTTTCTGATATCAAATATTCATTTTCTGATATCAGGAATTCGAATTCTTGATATCAGAAAATCATCTGATAAGGAAAAATAGAGCATATTTCTTGATATTTTTTGATATCAGGAATTCAATTTTTTGATATCAGAAAATCATTTTTTGATATCAGGAAATCAATAACTTGATACAGAAAATCTATTTTTTGATATCAAAAATCCGAATTCCTGATATCAAAAAATAGATTTTCTGATATCAAAAAATTAATTTTTGATATCAGAAAATGAATTTTTGATATCAGAAAATCTATTTTTTGATATCAGAAAATACTCGTTATTTCTTGATATCAGAAAAATACTCTTTATTTCTTGTTATCAAGAAATCCATTTTCTGATATCAAAAAATCGAATTCCTGATATCAAAAAATAAGGAATAAATAGTAAAACGGCGCCTCATATACATTTTCATTCCGAATGCACCAAGAACTAGACGCATGTTTCACCAACGTTTTCCGTACATGCCGTATACTCCTAGAATGCTTCCCAAATACTTCCCGAATACACATGGACGCCACATTCGGATGATTCGGATGGTCGATGAAAATTACTTTAAACACGCACAACAACTTTTTGGAGCTACCGAATGCCGTTCCGTATGCATCCGTACGGAGTCGGACAGCCAGAATGCTCCTAGAACACACCGAATGCTTCCCGAATATGATCCGTTCGCTCCTCGAACACCCAAATTCTTTTAATTTCATCAACGGAAAGTCAAATACTTCGACTTTACTATCGAAACTGGGTATTGGGGCGATCACACTGGTCAAACAAGTATGGTCATATGGTTATATGTCTGGATATGAATCATCGATTAAAATAATAGTAACATGTCTTATTTTACTTTGGCAATTCTCGCTCATCTATTCGATGAATCTGCCGTGGCCGAGTTGTTAGCGTGGGGGGTATGGAACCAGGCATCCCTGGTTCGGTTCCAATTCTCGAAAGGGGGGGGGGGGGGGGGGGGGGGGGGAGGGGGGCATGGTGGAGTGCCATTTCATTATCTAGTTATAGTTTCTTTACCAAGGGATCATGACTAAATAAGTGTTCTATCGCTGTGATAAAAATCTAATAATACAACATTATTTGAAAATCGGCCTAACCAGGAGAAGATTTTTTAAGTTTCCACCAGGGTCTTTCAAATAGTATTTGAAAGACCCTGTTTCCAGTAAAGCTGTATGAGACAAAAAAAAAACACCACTATTTCTGGCGACCATGTTTTTTGACCAATCAACATGGCTTGAAGGAATCAGATAGAATGTCACCCAAGGACCATTTATACAAAACAATATTTAAAATCAGCCAACCAGTTTGGATGAAGAAGAATTTTAATGATTTCTTTAGTTTCGTTGCCATGGAAAACAGAATTATGCATGGATCCCAAAAATTTAAAGGAGTTTTGGTGAGGACATTGAGATGCTTCCCGTGAAGTTTCATCCTAATTGCCCCACTGGTTACAGATGAGAAGATATTGACGCGCGACGCACAACGGACGCTGGACAAAAGGCAATCACAATAAATCACCTTGAGCACTTTGTGTTCAGGTGAGCTAAAAGGTGTCTGCTGCAGTTGCATTATATCATTAGACAGAATTTGGTAACAATATTTGAGTCAGTCCATGTGAAAAGGTACAAGTTGGCTTTTCTGAACAGTTTAGATCCAGATCAACCTGTGCAGTCTGATCCAGATCGACACTGTTTACATAATACTTAAAGATGCTTGATAGAAGCTTCTGTCAACTTGTGTGAAGATTCCAATCAGATGAAGCAGATAAACAGTAGATCTGAACCGCTTCTGATTTTGGTCAACACCGATTTTATTCCTAAACATAAAACGATGATTTGGAAAAATATAAATAATTGACGCCGCGTGGGAGCGCGGCGTCAGTATGGGATAGGTTTTAATTTTGTACCATGGGGTGACGTAATCGAAAAGGGAGAAACCAATGTTATTATTGTTAAAAAAACCTCTGTTGTTTGATTGAAAAAAACAACCTTTATGAATCAATAAATTGTATTAACTGATTTAAGAAACAACAAGATACAAAATACGTTTGTCTTCTACCGTTATTACAAAACCTTATACACATTTAATTTGAATTTAATAACTTTTCCCCAACTGTCTAGGCTACGCTGTTTTTGATTGTTTGGTTTACGGCCCTGACCCAATTCATCAAAGCTCAGAGAAAAAGTTCACTTTTCCCAAACTTTCTAGGCTACGCGTTTTTAATTGTTTAGTTTACGGGCCCAAAATTCGCCGGATGTTTTTGCCTATTTATAAAAGTGTGTGAAGTTGGCAGAGCATTAGACGTTAGACATTAGACATTCAAAAAAAATATTCGAATGTCTAATTAGACGTTAGACATTCGATTAGACATTCGCTAATTTTGGTTATCGAATGTCTAATTAGACATTAGACATTCAGAACAATCGCAAATGTTACATATCGAATGTCTAATTCGACATTAGACATTCAATTAGACATTCGCAAATTACAAGATCTATAACCCAAATTCGTCGGAGGTCATTGTACATTCAAAAAACGAATGTCTAATTGGTCAGTTAGACATTAGACATTCGATTAGACATTCGCAAATTAAGGGATTTAGGTACCAAATTCGTCGGAGGTCATTGTACATGCAAAAAACGAATGTCTAATTGGTCAGTTAGACATTAGACATTCGATTAGACATTCGCGAATTACGATATTTAGGTTCCAAATTCGTCGTAGGTCAACGTACAATCAAAAAACGAATGTCTAATTGGTCAGTTAGACATTAGACATTCGATTAGACATTCGCAAATTAAAAGATTTAGGTACCAAATTCGTCGGAGGTCATTGTACGTGCAACAAACGAATGTCTAATTGGTCAGTTAGACATTAGACATTCGATTAGACATTCGCAAATTACTATACTTAGGTTCCAAATTCGTCAGAGATCATTGTACATTCAAAACACGAATGTCTAATTGGTCAGTTAGACATTAGACATTCGATTAGACATTCGCAAATTACAAGATCTATAACCCAAATTCGTCGGAGGTCATTGTACATTAAAAAAACGAATGTCTAATTGGTCAGTTAGACATTAGACATTCGATAAGACATTCGCAAATTAAGAGATTTAGGTACCAAATTCCTCGAAGGTCATTCTACATTCAAAAAACGAATGTCTAATTGGTCAGTTAGACATTAGACATTCGATTAGACATTCGCAAATTAAGAGATTTAGGTACCAAATTCCTCGGAGGTCATTCTACATTCAAAAAACGAATGTCTAATTGGTCAGTTAGACATTAGACATTCGATTAGACATTCGCAAATTAAGAGATTTAGGTACCAAATTCGTCGGAGGTCATTGTACGTGCAAAAAACGAATGTCTAATTGGTCAGTTAGACATTAGACATTCGATTAGACATTCGCAAATTACTATACTTAGGTTCGAAATTCGTCAGAGATCATTGTACATTCAAAAAACGAATGTCTAATTGGTCAGTTAGACATTAGACATTCGATTAGACATTCGCAAATTACAAGATCTATAACCCAAATTCGTCGGAGGTCATTGTACATTAAAAAAACGAATGTCTAATTGGTCAGTTAGACATTAGACATTCGATTAGACATTCGCAAATTACTATACTTAGGTTCGAAATTCGTCAGAGATCATTGTACATTCAAAAAACGAATGTCTAATTGGTCAGTTAGACATTAGACATTCGATTAGACATTCGCAAATTACAAGATCTATAACCCAAATTCGTCGGAGGTCATTGTACATTAAAAAAAACGAATGTCTAATTGGTCAGTTAGACATTAGACATTCGCAAATTACGAGATTTAAGTACGAAATTCGTCGGAGGTCATTGTACATCCAAAAAACGAATGTCTAATTAGTCAGTTAGACATTAGACATTCGATTAGACATTCGCGAATTACGATATTTAGGTTCCAAATTCGTCGTAGGTCAACGTACAATCAAAAAACGAATGTCTAATTGGTCAGTTAGACAATAGACATTCGATTAGACATTCGCAAATTAAGAGATTTAGGTACCAAATTCGTCGGAGGTCATTGTACGTGCAACAAACGAATGTCTAATTGGTCAGTTAGACATTAGACATTCGATTAGACATTCGCAAATTACTATACTTAGGTTCCAAATTCGTCAGAGATCATTGTACATTCAAAACACGAATGTCTAATTGGTCAGTTAGACATTAGACATTCGATTAGACATTCGCAAATTACAAGATCTATAACCCAAATTCGTCGGAGGTCATTGTACATTAAAAAAACGAATGTCTAATTGGTCAGTTAGACATTAGACATTCGATAAGACATTCGCAAATTAAGAGATTTAGGTACCAAATTCCTCGAAGGTCATTCTACATTCAAAAAACGAATGTCTAATTGGTCAGTTAGACATTAGACATTCGATTAGACATTCGCAAATTAAGAGATTTAGGTACCAAATTCCTCGGAGGTCATTCTACATTCAAAAAACGAATGTCTAATTGGTCAGTTAGACATTAGACATTCGATTAGACATTCGCAAATTAAGAGATTTAGGTACCAAATTCGTCGGAGGTCATTGTACGTGCAAAAAACGAATGTCTAATTGGTCAGTTAGACATTAGACATTCGATTAGACATTCGCAAATTACTATACTTAGGTTCCAAATTCGTCAGAGATCATTGTACATTCAAAAAACGAATGTCTAATTGGTCAGTTAGACATTAGACATTCGATTAGACATTCGCAAATTACAAGATCTATAACCCAAATTCGTCGGAGGTCATTGTACATTAAAAAAACGAATGTCTAATTGGTCAGTTAGACATTAGACATTCGATTAGACATTCGCAAATTACTATACTTAGGTTCGAAATTCGTCAGAGATCATTGTACATTCAAAAAACGAATGTCTAATTGGTCAGTTAGACATTAGACATTCGATTAGACATTCGCAAATTACAAGATCTATAACCCAAATTCGTCGGAGGTCATTGTACATTAAAAAAACGAATGTCTAATTGGTCAGTTAGACATTAGACATTCGCAAATTACGAGATTTAAGTACGAAATTCGTCGGAGGTCATTGTACATCCAAAAAACGAATGTCTAATTAGTCAGTTAGACATTAGACATTCGATTAGACATTCGCAAATTAAAAGATTTAGGTACCAAATTCGTCAGAGATCAATGTACATTAAAAAAACGAATGTCTAATTGGTCAATTAGACATTAGACATTCGATTAGACATTCGCAAATTACAAGATATATAACCCAAATTCGTCGGAGGTCATTGCACATTAAAAAAACGAATGTCTAATTGGTCAGTTAGACATTAGACATTCGATTAGACATTCGCAAATTAAGGGATTTAGGTACCAAATTCGTCGGAGGTCATTATACATGCAAAAAACGAATGTCTAATTGGTCAGTTAGACATTAGACATTCGATTAGACATTCGCAAATTAAGAGATTTAGGTACCAAATTCGTCAGAGATCAATGTACATTAAAAAAACGAATGTCTAATTGGTCAATTAGACATTAGACATTCGATTAGACATTCGCAAATTAAGAGATTTATGTACCAAATTCATCAGAGATCAATGTACATTAAAAAAACGAATGTCTAATTGATCAGTTAGACATTAGACATTCGATTAGACATTCGCAAATTAAGAGGTTTAGGTACGAAATTTGTCTGAGGTCATTGTACACGCAAAAAACGAATGTCTTATTGGTCAAATAACTTGAACATATTGATAACTCGAACATATCGATATCTCGAACATACCGATGACTCGAACACATCGATATCTCGAATACATTGATAAAACGAATGTTTCTAACTTGAACATTTATTGACAAATCGAACATATCGATATCTCGAAACTTTCGATATCTCGAACTTTCCAATATCTCGAACTTTCGATATCTCGAACTTTCCGATATCTCGATATTTTTTTTTTTTTTTTTTTCTTTTTTTTTCTTCTCGATATCTCGAATTTTCCAATAACTTTTCGATATCTTTAATTTTTTTTTTCTTGATATCTCGAACTTTATCGGAAAGTTCGAGATATCGACAAGTACGAGATATCGACAAGTTCGAGATACCGAAAATTTCGAGATATCGGAAAGTTCGAGATATCGAAAAAAAATATAATTTTCTTTTTCGAAAAGTTCGAGATATCGGAAAGTTTGAGATATCGGAAAAAAAAAAAAAAAAAAGATATCAATATGTTCGAACATTTCGATTTCTCGATTATTTTTTTTGATATTTTTTTTTTCTCGTTATCTCAGAAATTTGCGATATCTTCATTTTTTTTATTTATTTTTTTTTTTTTTTTTTTTTTTTTTTTTTTCTCTCGAACGAGATATCGATTTGAAACCGTGTATTGGTAAAAAATTAAGAAACTTCATGTTGTATGGTAACCTTTTATTATAGGCTATGGTAGCCAGGTGAGCAATATAGGCACATCTTGGCCTTTTTGGTTATGATAAAGGGACATTTGGCCTTCTTGTTCGAAATATTTACATCCTGTCTGTTTTCACACGTTTTTTAAATGTACTGAACTACATCTGCTTCCTTTAAGTCATGCTTCAAAATCATGCGCGGCGTCCTTTGATGCTCTGCATCAAAATTCGTCTTGTTATTAACTAACACGGTATGTTTAAACAGATATCTAACATAAACATTCCTTTAACTCTTTCCCTCATAAAACAATTCTGCAGCAGACGACTTTGAACATATTTTGTCAAAAAATAGAATATCTCTATAAATGAATGATTAACCTATGACTAAAAGTAGAAAACATTGTGGCAAAGGGAGAAATTGGTCGTTTTGAGCAATTTCTTCTTTTGTCACTAGGTTTTCAAAAAGCTGTCTGCTACAGAGGTGGCAGAAGGTGTCTATATAAGGGAAAGTGTTAAAAGACATAGATTTTATATGATAGACAAAACTATACCTACTTTGATATCTCCAGGCTCCAAAACAATAAAGGTTTACTGTGTACTCAAAATTTTGAGCTCATGTATCTGATTGGTCAGAAGCAATTTCATTTTCGAAATTGACCAAGTCTTATATTATGGAGCCATACACATGATAATCTTTGTTGACATTTCTGGAAAAGCCGATGTAAAGACCATCCAGGCTAAGGGGGAATCTTTTAAAATGAGGAACGTCTGTAGTTCATTCTTGAGCATATCTGGGGTCATTTTAGATTTATTTAACGTCAGGGAAAATGTACCTCTTTTGATGGGAATGACGTGTTTTTGGCTTGATCCTGGTAGATTTTTTGACACACATTATTTTCCAGGCAATCAAGAAAAGTTTTCAAAACATGTATATGACGTTGGAGATGCATATAATTTTGATACAGACATGCCTGTGATTATTGTAGGCTTCTGGTTAGTTTTTATTTTCTTGGCTTTTTAGACGGTCATGAGTTAAAAACCAGAATATAGAATAGGCTTAACCCTTTCCCTCATACGACAATTCTGCAGCAGACGACTTTGAATGTATTTTGTCAAAACATAGAAAATCTCCATAAATGAATGGATAACCTATGACAAAAAGTGGAAAACATTGTGGCAAAAGGAGAAATTGCACGTTTTGTCTTTCAAATAGTAATAATAATACTATTTGAAAGACCCTGCTGATATTAAACAGGTCTGTTCAATTTAGTCCCTTCACATTGCATGATTGAGGGTTGTCAGAGACATATAAACACAGTATATTTATATGTATCTGAGGTTGTTAAACTGCTTCGAAAAATGTGAGTGCAAAAACATCTGTCCTTTAACCCTTTGTAAACCAGTCTTATCATCTAGACGCTTTCATTTATTTAAACAACTACAAAATAAAGCGTTTATAATATTGAGATAGCCAGTCTCGCGGGCTATTTATAGAACCTTTTGGAATTTCCAGATTTGAGTATCATCATAGTTATTTGCAAGGCAGATAGAACGCGCAATGATATTTATTATCTGCCCAATCATGACGAAGATAATATTTACATATTTTAACTCTATGTAGATAATGTCTCGATAAAACTCAAATAATATTAACAATCCGGTACCAACGTAGCACTGACATAATTATTATTTATCACTTCTCTGCATCACGGTTGTGAGTAAATTAGTTTGCAGTAAGGAAAACAAATATCAACCGATTGTTCAAAACCGACTATGTAAATATTTTTCGTTGTTGTTGTT
Organism: Serripes groenlandicus; assembly: GCA_031761405.1. Classification (NCBI taxonomy): domain Eukaryota; kingdom Metazoa; phylum Mollusca; class Bivalvia; order Cardiida; family Cardiidae; genus Serripes; species Serripes groenlandicus. The sequence goes on along the minus strand of JASEVX010000001.1, from coordinate 9,812,211 downwards.
CCTGTTAGCATTGTGGCGATTGTCAAACCAATCGCCACAAAAACGATGTATTTAAAACAATTTTAAACTTAAATAAAAAACAAGATGTGTTTGTGAAACACTGATGCCCCCATTGGCAACATCTTGGTCAAAGGTCAAGGTCGCCAGGTCAAAAATGTTGGTACTGACAGAAAGGTCATGTCACAAGGAATACACATGTGAAATATGGTAGCCGTACCTGTTATGGTTGAAAAGTAGTGGTCAAGGTTAAAGTTTTTTTCGAGAATGGCAACATCTAGGTCAAAGGTCAAGGTCGCAAGGTGAAAAATTTTGGTACTGACAGAAAGGTCATGTCACAAGATATACACATGAAATATGGTAGCCGTACCCGTTATGGTTAAAAAATAGTGGTCAAGGTTAAAGGTTTTTTTTGAGAATGGCAACATCTAGGTCAAAGGTCAAGGTCGCAAGGTGAAAATTTTGGTACTGACAGAAAGGTCATGTCACAAGGTATACACATGTGAAATATGGTAGCCTTACCTGTTATGGTTCAAAAGAAGTGGGGAAGGTTAAAAAAAAAATTGAGAATGGCAACATCTAGGTCAAAGGTCAAGGTCAAAAATGTTGGTACTGACAGAAAGGTCATGTCACAAGGAATACACATGTGAAATATGGTAGCCGTATCTGTTATGGTTCAAAAGTAATGGCCAAGGTTAAAGTTTTTTTCGAGAATGGCAACATCTAGGTCAAAGGTGAAGGTCGCACGGTCAAAAATGTTGGTACTGACAGAAAGGTCATGTCACAAGGAATACACATGTGAAATATGGTAGCCGTACCTGTTATGGTTCCAAAGTAATGGCCAAGATTGTTTTTTTCGAAAATGGCAACATCTAGGTCAAAGGTCAAGGTCGCAAGGTCAAACATTTTGGTACTGACAGAAAGGTAATGTCACAAGGAATACACATGTGAAATATGGTAGCCGTACCTGTTATGGTTCAAAAGTAGTGGTCAAGGTTAAAGTTTTTTTCGTGCAGACAGGCCAAAAATTACATCTAGGTCAAAGGTCAAGGTCGCAAGGTCAAACATTTTGGTACTGACAGAAAGGTCATGTCACAAGGAATACACATGTGAAATATGGTAGCCGTACCTGTTATGGTTGAAAAGTAGTGGTCAAGGTTCAAGTTTTTTTTGTGCAGACAGACAGACAGACGTGCAGACAGACGTGCAGACAGGCCAAAAACTATATGCCCCCCGAATCGGAGATTCCGGGGGGGCATAAAAAGCATAAGGCAGCATTTTTAATACAACCCTACTCCCATATGGGTCACTCCAAGTAACAAGAGTTGTCGGAGGACAATATAGCTCGCCTATCAGGGCCATCGTATATCAGGGCCTACTTCAGAACAGTTAAAGTATTAGGTAAAGTCGCACAGTATCACCTATTGCAAGATAATACACCTTTTCAATACTTTTGACAAAAATTCTAAGTTCAACTAGAATGGAGTGCTCCCCGGAGCACGTGTGTCACCTGCCGGCGCCTTGTCAGAAAATTTTAATTTTTGATAGAAAAGGGGCAATAACTCTGATATAAAAAATATTTGGATTATCCCCCTTTTGTGAACCCATCACAAAAATTGATGTAAACATTTGTCAGAAGTTTCAATCCAATCCTTTGAGCAGAAAAAAAGTAATTTGAATATTTGACAGAAAAGGGGCAATAACTCTGATATAAAAATATTTGGATTATCCCCCTTTTGTGAACCCATCATACACATTGATATAAACATTTGTCAGAAGTTTCAATCCAATCCTTTGAGTAGATTAAATTTTTGACAGAAAAGGGCCAATAACTGATATAAAAATATTTGGATTATCCCCCTTTTTGTGAACCCATCATACACATTGATATAAACATTTGTCAGAAGTTTCAATCCAATCCTTTGAGTAGAAAAAAAGTTATTTGAAAATTTAAATTTTTGACAGAAAAGGGGCAATAACTCTGATATAAAATTATTTGGATTATCGCCCTTTTGTGAACCAATCACACACATTGATAAAAACATTTGTCAGAAGTTTCAATCTAATCCTTTGAGTAGAACAAAAGTTATTTGAAAACGTGACGAAAAAAGTGTGACGGACAGACAGACAGAAGCCGGATAAAAAAAAAAATAGACAGACAGACGTCGAATAAAAAAAAAAGTAACATTTGTCAGAAGTTTCAATCCAATCCTTCGGGTAGAAAAAAAGTTATTTGAAAATTTAATTTTTTGACAGAAAAGGGGCAATAACTCTGATATAAAATTATTTGGATTATCCCCCTTTTGTGAACCAATCACACACATTGATATAAACATTTGTCAGAAGTTTCAATCTAATCCTTTGAGTAGAAAAAAAGTTATTTGAAAACGTGACGAAAAAGTTAGATTTTTTGACAGAAAAGGGGCAATAACTCTGATATAACTTGACCTTGACCCAGGGTCAGGACGGGTGTAGTGGGGTGCGTAGATGGACCAATAGTTCCTAAATGAATAAACTAAATATGAAAGCAATCAATGTCATAATAGTGAATGCAGTGATATGTTAAACGTTAAACGCAAACCTTAAACCTTGTAACTGAACCAAGTAGAAATGACCTTGACCTTGACCCAGGTGCAGGACGGGTGTAGTGGTGTGCGCAGATGGATGACCAATAGTTCCTAAATGTATAAACTAAATATGAAAGCAATCAATGTCATAATAGTGACTGCAGAGTGATATGTTAAACGTTAAACGCAAACCTTAAACCTTGTAACTGAACCAAGTAGAAATGACCTTGACCTTGACCCAGGGTCAGAACGGGTGTAGTGGTGTGCGTAGATGGATGACCAATAGTTCCTAAATGTATAAACTAAATATGAAAGCAATCAATGTCATAATAGTGAATGCAGAGTGATATGTTAAACGTTAAACGCAAACCTTAAACCTTGTAACTGAACCAAGTAGAACCAAGTAGAAATGATCTTGACCTTCACCCAGGACCAGGACGGGTGTAGTGGTGTGCGTAGATGGATGACAAATGGTTCCTAAAGGTATAAACCCTTAAAACCCAAATGAAAACCTTAAACACAAACCTTAAACCTAGGTGTCTACGCCACCGCCGACGCCGCCGACGGTGCCGACGGTAACACATAAGCTCTCCTGTACTTCGTACTGGCGAGCTAAAAAACTGATATTGGGACCAGCAAAGCAAAGATTGAATTCAACCTGATCACGATCTTCACTGATCTACTTCCAGTTGTACAAGTACCGGTAACTGTAAAGCCTCTTGAAATTGGTCATGACAAACTTAGACAATACAGGTATGCAATTTGATCGAAATTTCTTTTAATCTAATAATCTCTTTCAACATTCAACAGAAATAAAGGGAAATAATCATAAATGTCACCAAAACATTCTATTCCCTTTCCCACATGCAGACTCTTTGGGACGCCACTGCAGCAGACGACTTTTCAGTTTTAAAAACATTGTGGCAAAAGAAGAAATTGCTCACAATGAGCAATTTCTCCTACTGTCACAATGTTTTTAAATTGTTTCATTATTTGTACTTTTATTTATAGAGATTTCCCATAATTTTGCCAATATGTTTTCAAAGTCGTCTGCTGCAGATATGGTGTATGTGGTAAAGGGTTAATCAAAGGAAGGAATACAGTTGAGTACATATTCATTAACCCTTTCCCTCATATGGACGCTTTCTGACGCCTCTGCAGCACACAGCTTTTTGAAAACAGAGTGACAAAAGAAGAAATTGCTCAAAACGAGCAATTTCTCCTTTTGCCACAATGTTTTCCACTTTTGGTCATAGGTTATCAATTCAACTAAAGAGATATTCTATTTTTTGACAGAATATGTTCAAAGTCGTCTGCTGCAGAATTGTCGTATGAGGGAAAGGGTTAAAATATACACGTAGTTTATATGTCAACAAAGTTTCTGATATCCTTTATTCAGCAACTCTGTGAAAGTAAACGTTCATTTGAGTTCAAGCCCACACCAGACAAGTTTTACCCTTTCCCTCATACGACAAATCTGCAGCAGACGACTTTGAACATACTGTGTCAAATAATGGAAAATCTCTATAATTGAATGGATAGCCTATGACTAAAAGTGGAAAACATTGTGACAAAAGGAGAAATTGCACGTTTTGTGCAATTTCTTCTTTTGTCACTATGTTTTCAAAAAGCTGTCTGATGCAGAGGCATCAGAAAGCGTCTATATGAGGGAAAGGGTTAAATTAAACAGAATTTTTGGTAACAAAGATTGAATATGATTCACAATACAAAATAATATGAGAGCCACTTTTAAAGAATTAATACTATACAATTAAAGCCAAAGACAAAGATAATACTCAGCTGCTTTTCTACAGAGATATAATTGTAAAAGATATTTGGGAATATATATATTTAAAACACTAGAGTAACCATAATCACATTGTTTTCAAACAGCCATACAGCTATTTCGTAACAATAATATATGTAGTACCACCTGTCTTGACTAAACTATTTACCTGATATAATATTCTTCAAGTATTTTACTTCGACAACATGTTCGGACAATAGAAAGCAGGGCTACAGATAAGTAGTGTTTTTTCTTAAACAAGAGGGCCATGATGGCCCTGGATCGCTCACCTGATTTTATTTTTTTTCACTTTAGCTATGTAAGCCCTGCCCCCTGGCGAACATAGTTTTTGACACATCAACATGGCTTGACGGTATCTGATAGAGGGTCAACCTAGGAACTTTTTAACAAAATTATTTGAAAATCTGTCAGACACTTTCGGAGGAGAAGATTTTTTAAGTTTTCACTTTAGTCATATAAGGCAAAATAGCCCCGCCCTGTGGCAACCATGTTTTTCGATCAATCAACATGGCTTGAAGGAATCCGATAGTGAGTCACTTAAGGAACATTTCTACAAATTAATTTGAAAATCAGCCTGACACAAAAGGCGATCACAATAACTCACCTTGAGCACTTTGTGCTCAGGTGAGCTAAAAAGCAAAAGAATTGTCAAAAAAAATCAATTCTTTTTAAAATGATGAGTTCTCAAAAGCAAATAAAAAGTATATAAAGCAATTGTTTTCATTTGTGTTGCTTAACTCTTTTACATAAAATCAAAGAAAATCCAAATGAAATAAAAAGTATCTATGGCTTGATGTAAACGAGACAAATACTAAGCTTAGATGTACACTGTGCATACAGATTAAAGCAAAACTAATCTTAAAGCGCCGATGGCACTGTAGTGGCGATCATATAGAAAATCCTGCAAGTAGCAATCAGTATCACAGTGTAGGCCTTGCGATTTTCAATAATAGTGCACTCTGGTGTGGGTTAACTACGTACCAAAGTAGCACTGACATGATTATTATTAATCGTGTCTCTGCATCACTGACGGAACTATATATTTGGTGATTTAACGGATGTAGGTTAATTGGTTTGAAGTACTGACTATATAACTTTTTTCGTTGTTGTTGTTTCTGTAAGCATTGGATGAATGAGGTATCCCCAAATATATAGATTTACCAACAATTAGAAGCATTAGTTAAACAACATTGAAATATTGTGAGAAAAGGAGAATTTGCTCATTATGTCTCACTTTGCCACTATAATTTTAAGTCATACAAAAGATCAATTTAAAAAAAAAGGAATTGTCTGAAAAACAATGGGGTAAATACCCTATTCACTGAATAAGTTATCTGTAGCCCTGGCAGATATATTTTTGTTACACAGTTAAAACACAATTTCTCCATTTTCCACATTGTTTTCAAAGGTTGTCTGTTTTGCATAGGCGTCTCATATTGCTTGTATCAGACAGTAATCAACAGAGACAGAATATGATTAATACTTTCACACATTCAGTGGTTTTTTGAAAATGTTGTGGCAAATGGAGATATTGCTCATATCTACAGACATTGTAATTAACATATTATATTCACTGGACCGTAAATCAAAATTGTTTGGTTATGCTATATATTACATGTAAAATTATACTGGCCATAGGAAATGTTTCACTTGTTCTGAACCAAAAGTGACTTGCCAGGGACCATAGGACCACTGCTTATTTTGTAGACTGCTCTATCAATTTCTCTTTCATTTAATGAGATTTTCTATATTTTTTACTTAATTTTTTCTTTCATTGGTTCATGTTTTTGCTGGTATTTTTTCAAATTTGTCTAATGCATGTCTGTTGTATGTGGGAAAGGGGTTAAAATGCCCACTTTATCATTACATTAGTAGGTGCAAAAAAATGCAAATGTATATCCGACACAAAACCATTGCGGGAAAATGAAAAATTGCTCATTTTAAAATGATAGAACAGAGGTCTTCTTTGTTTATAATAAATCCGCCAGACCAAAAACTCTGTACAGTCCTCCATTCAGCATCTGTGTGAAGATTAACCCTTTCCCTCATATAGACGCTTTCTGACGCCTCAGCAGCAAACGGCTTTTTGAAAACATAGTGACAAAAGAAGAAACTGCTCAAAAAAAAAAAGAAGCAATTTCTCCTTTTGCCACAATGTTTTCCATTTTTAGTTATCCATTCAGTTATAGAGATTTTTCTATTTTTTGACAAAATATGTTCAAAGTCGTCAAAAATTGCTGCAGAATTGTTGTATGTGGGAAAGGGTTAATATTCACAGAGGTCATGTCCACTCAGGTCAGGACACCTAAACACTGTATTATGTCCGCTAAAGTTGTAAAAAACCAAAAGAAAACCAACATAAAATGTGTTTATTCATGTATATCACAAAAAATGTATATATTCAAACACACAATCGTAGGTAAACATTAAATCCTGGCACATCCGAGGTCAATATGCCAGTATCAGAAAAATACCTGTTAAAATAAACATAGACTTATAATTTCTAAGTAAATAAAAATAATATGAGAAAAAGGTAATTATCTCATTTTCAAACAGTAGATATCTAGTAGTCTTAAAATAACTTCAAACTCTTACATTAACCCTTTCCCACATAAAGATGGTTTCTGAGGTCGCTCTAGACGACCATTGAAAACATAGTGGCACAGGAGAAGATGCTCATCATGAGCAATTTCTCCCTTTGCCGAAATGATTTCAATTCTATACATTAATTATTATATACTTTATAGAGATTTTTAACATTTATGCCTAGATCTTTTCTAATTCGTCTACTGTAGATTTTAATGTATGTGGGAAAGGGTTAACCCTTTCCCTCATACGACAATTCTGCAGCAGACGACTTTGAATGTATTTTGTCAAAACATAGAAGATCTCCATAATTGAAAGGATAACCTATGACTAAAAGTGGAAAACATTGAGGCAAAAGGAGAAATTGCATGTTTTGTGCAATTTCTTCTTTTGTCACTATGTTTTGAAAAAGCTGTCTGCTGCAGAGGCGTCAGAAAGCGTCTATATGAGGGAAAGGGTTAATTAAAAGGCTCTGCAGTAGAACAACATAATTTCTTCAGATAGATAGGAAAAGTTATGACACTTGGTCCAAGGAAATGTGTTGAATTTAAGAGAAGGTTACAACAAATCAACAATAACAACCAAAAGGTAACACAGTTAACCCTTTCCCTCATATACACGCTTTCTGACGCCTCTGCAGCAGACGGCTATTTGGAAACATAGTGACAAAAGAAGAAATTGCACAAAATGTGCAATTTCTCCTTTTGCCACAATGTTTTCCATTTTTAGTCATAGGTTATCCATTCAATTATATAGATTTTCTACTTTTTAACAAAATATGTTCAAAGTCGTCTGCTGCAGAATTGTTGTCTGAGGGAAAGGGTTAAGCTAAAATTCGTCTCAAGAGGTATGGAACCTGAATACAAGACCCATCTTATTATGCCATCAAACACGTTCCTATCAATATGTTATAATATGTAAACAAGAAAATTATATTCTTTCATATATCCAATAAATCTGCAGCAGACTACATTGAAAATACCTCAGCTAAAATATGAAAAATCTCTGTCAATAATAGCATAGTAATTGAATAGATTTGTGGCAAAAGGCGAAATTGTTCTTCACATGCATATTTTCCCTTTTGTCACAGTTCTAATGTTCTTTTGCTACTTCAAAATAGTTTTGTTCTTTATTTTCAAATAAATTAAGATAAAAAATTAACTTATTACAGATCTAAGAATCAATCAAGTAAAACCGACATATTAATGAACAAGTAAGCATGGGTAATAAGAATGATAATCTGAACAAGCTAACCCTTTCTAACAATTTCTGCTTTTGCTACAATGTTTTCAACACTTATCTTTAATTATACTTTCATTTAAAGATTTGAAAAAAGAACAACCTTAATGTTTTCAAAGCCCTCTGCTGCAGAATTGTTGTATGTAGGAAACGGTTAAATTTACATTTTATCATTTTCTTTCCCCAAAAAAATTAAACAAAAGAAGATTAATAAAAAACACATTGAACAAGATAGTATTCAACTAATTTTCTTGACTAAATACTTCATAAATAAAACAATTATTTTCTGTGGTAACCAAAAAATAGTTGAAAGATAATTGGTATTGCCACATTCATTTAACCCTTTCCCACATATGATAAATCTGCAACTGATGTCTCTGAAAATAGGAAAAATCTCTTAGAAAGAAAGTCATTGTTGAGCAATTTCTCCTTTTGCAACAAAGTTTTCAATAGCTTGGCAGATGTGTCTATAAGTGGGAAAGGGTTAAAATACTTCAGTCGACATCTGTTGAAAATGTCAATGTTTTGGCAAAAAATAAAATACTTTTAATTAACAATTCTCCTCTCTGTGTAATATTTCTTTTCTAATTTTAAAATTCCCTTTTACTTGTAGGCTTCAAATCTTTTATCTCCTAGAATAGACGCTTTCTGACGCCTTTGCAGCAGACAGCTTTTTGAAATCATAGTGACAAATGAAGAAATTACTCAAAACGAGCAATTCTCCTTTTGCCACAATGTTTTCCACTTATACGCATCTGTTGCAAAATTGTCGATGAGGGAAAGGGTTAAAAAAACAACAACAAGAAGACCATGATGGCCCTGGGTAGCTCATTTAAGTAAAACAATGTTATTTTGTCATTCAAGCCACAATAACTCATTTTGCAGTAAGGTAAGCTAAGACGCCTTTTTGAAAACATAGTAAAGAAAGAAGAAATTGCTCAAAACAAGTAATTTCTCCTTTTGTCATAATGTTTTCCACTTTCCATTCAATTAAAGAGATTTTCCATTTTTAGACAAAATATGTTCAAAGTTGTCTCCTGCAAAATTGTCGTATGAGGGAAAGGGTTAACTAATCATGTAGAGTCACCAAAGGAACATGTCTACAAAATTATTTGAAAATCAGTCTGATATTTTTGGAAGAGAATATCTTTAAAGTTTTCACTTAAGTCAAAGAAGGCAAAACAGCTCCGGAACCTGATGGCCAGGTTTTTTGACCAATCAATATGAATTGGGTCACGGAAGGAACATTTCTACGAAATCGCCTAAATACTTTTGAGGAAGAAGATTTTTAAAGTTTTCACTGTAGCCATATAAGGCAAAACAGCTGAAGTTAGAATGCTGCACAGATCAAAACAAACGGGTTAATTTTGGTGAGGAAATCGAAGGATGCTTGCTGTAAAGTTTCATCCCAATTGACCTATTGGTCACAGAGGAGTAGATGTAGACAAAGTGCTTGGGTGAGCTAAATAATACAGGGGAATTAAGAACTCCAATGGCACACTTTTTTTTATGTTTGATTGAGAAGTTGATGTCCTCTAACTTGTATCTTTGCATCAATTGTATATAGTTCATGTGTATTGTGCAAATGTATTGTACACTGTTTTCAAAACAGTACCAGGATTATATAGAAATCACATCAGAAATCAATATCTATCTATATCTGACTGTGAGTCTACGACTTTGAATATCTCTAGGCAAATGAATGGAAGTTTTCTATAAAAGAAAGAATGGTTTTCTAATTCAGTTGAAATACGACTAGACTCCAAATAACCGGAACAGGCGCAGTTAAATACAAATGAATTAAAATTTTCTACCATGTTAAACAGACATCATGGCAAAAAAAAAGATGCTCTAAATACAACCATATATAAATATAAGTAGAAAAATATTGCATGTGAAAATGTTGATGTATGACAATGAAGTTTATCTCTGTTTGCTAAGTAAATTAGAAAATAGAAATCTTGTTTGTAGTGGTGTGAGGTATGATATTGATGATGAGTCCCACATGGCACTCTTTGTCGAGTTCTGCGCGGGTACAGGGTTTGTTTGATCATTGCTGGAAGATGCTGGCAAGACAGAAACCTTTCTTTCATTTCAATCCTGCTTCCTTCACTGAAAATATCAAAGTTCAGTAATGTAAGTAAGGGCATTTATATCATAATATTAACATTAAATTGTTTTTTTTATTATCTATGTAAAACAAGAGATGTTTGTTAACCCTTTCCCTCATATAGACGCTTTCTGACCCCTCTGCAGCAGACAGCTTTTTGAAAACACAGTGACAAAAGAAGAAATTGCTCAAAACAAGCAATTTCTCGTTTTGCCAAAATGTTTTCCACTTTTAGTCATAGGTTATCCATTCAATTATAGAGATTTTCTATTTTTTGACAAAATATTTTCAAAGTCGTCTGCTGCAGAATTGTCGTATAAGGGAAAGGGTTATCTTAAGATCAACAGGGGTCATCTACTAGTCATGCCAAATTTGAAGACATTAGGCCTAACCATTCTGCAGTAATCAATCGGACAAGCCTTTTGTATTGCAGGTCACTGTGACCTTGACCTTTGACCACATGACTATGACAAATAGGGGTCATGCCAAACTTCCCTGCCAATTTTAAGGATATTAGGCATAATTATTTTGCAGTTAGCGATCAGACAAACTATGTGTGTTCAAGGTCACTGTGACCTTGACCTTTGAATGGATAACGTCAAAATCAAAAGGGGTCATCTTCTGGTCATGCCTAATCTCCCTGCTAAATTTGAATACTGTTGGTGGAAGCATCAACCAGTTATCAGGTCTACCGATTGACCAACCGACCAACAGGCAGATTGACCGACTTGTGCAAAGGGATATCTTCTTCTAAGGGGTGAACAATTATTTAACAATCTCTAAATTTCTAATGAGACTTTGTAACAAATCTAAATGCATAACCCAAAAGAAATTTATGTACATTTAGTTCAACAAAATACTTAGAGAGGTTTATCCTTTCTAATAATTATTATGCAGATGCTTTCTTTTGAAAATATTCTGTTAAAAGGAGAAATAACTCGCAATAAACAATTTGTTTTCTATCCACAGCATGTAAAAAAGCATTCAGAGATATAACCCTTTCCCACATACAGAAGCTTTCTTACACCTCTGCAGAGATGACTTTTGAAAACATTTTGGCAAAAGAAGAAATTGCTCATAAAAAGCAATTTCTCCTTTTGGCACAATGTTTTCAACTTTATTTGAGTTTGGTTCTCTCATTCATAGTGTTCTTTTTCTCCTTTTGTCACATTTTTTGCAAATTTATTTGATATCTTTTCTTTCATTGATAGACAGTTTCCAATTTTGAAAAGATGCAAGTAACGGTCATATCCCCCCAAAAAAACTAAATTCATCAAAATCTGTCTGTATGAGGGAAAAGTGTAAAATAATAATTATATCAATAATAAACAAGAGGGCCAAGATGGCCCTAAATCAATCACCTGAATATTTTTAAATTGTTTACCTAAACGAGTCCATGTAAAACAAGTGATCCCAAGCTATAATTTGACCAATCTTGGTAGAGGTCCACTAGATGAAGATGGATTTCAAAATATCAACTTTTAGACAAGATTTTTTTTTTAAAGTTTTCCCCTTTACAAGTATAATATTATATTAAACAAGTGACCCGGGATGAGGCCATTTTTCATCCCAGGGCTATAATTTGAACAATCTTGGTAGAGGTCAACTAGATGAAGCTACAAATATCAAAAGCCTGGACATTCTACCTTCAGACAAGATGATTTTTAAAAGTTTTTCCCTATACAAGTCTTTGTAAAACAAGTGACCCAAGGCTATAATTTAAACAATCTTGGTAGAGGTCCACTAGATAAAGCTACATACCAAATATCAAAGGCCTTGGCCTTCTACTTTTAAACAAGAAGATTTTTAAAGTTGTTTCCCTATACGAGTCAATGTGAAACAAGTGACCCGGGGAGGGGTCAGTTTTGACCCCAGGACTATAATTTGAACAATCTTGTTAGAGGTCCACTAGATGAAGCTACATACCAAATATCAAAGGCCTGGGCCTTCTACTTTTAGACAAGAAGATTTTTAAAGTTTTTTTCATATATGAGTCTATAACAAGTGACCCCAAGAAGACAAGAAGATTTTTTAAGTTTTGGTTAATTTCCCCTTTTTTGTTGCTGTGGCAACCAGAGTTCTCAATGGAATTTAAATCTTTGATCAATTTTGAAAAAGGGCCACCAAAGGAACACTCTTGTGAAGTTTGGTTGAAATTGGTCCAGTGGTTAAGGAGGAGATGCTGTTTAAAGCTAAAAGTTAACGACGGCCACGGACACAGTGATCACCTTGAGCGTGATCTAAAAAATCGCCGTGGAGCTAACACCAATACTCGTAAGTATTTTTTCTAATTGGGCATTACTTAATAATAGTTAAAGCTAGAGTTATGTAACTTGGTATAGACATGTGTTCCAAGTTTCATTTGAAAATGTTAAATGGTTTTTAATAGCCAAACTTTTTTTCTTCGAAAAACAGACATTACCTCTAGAAGTTCTATATCGTTCTCACTAAAGCCTGGAACAGGGAGCCGAGAATAGCGTAGCCTTATTAAATCTCCAACCTCCTCAATGATTTTCAATGCCTGTTAAGGAAAATAAAAACAAATTATCTTAACTCTGAAATACTTCATATTGGGCAAATAGACTATTTCAACTCTATTCAATAATTATACATGTACTTTCATTTATAGAAAGTTTCCATGTTTGTTTTTAAATGTTTTCAAAATTGTCTGCTGCAGATTTGTTGTATGTGGGAAAGAGTACCAAATAGCATTAAAGTTGATCATCCCTTTCATAAGTTATTGTCCAGACACTGTTTTTTTTTGCAAATTCTAAGTTAAACTAGAATAGAGTGCTCACATGTGTCACCTGCACCTGCTCATTGAAAGTGTGACGGACCAACAGATAGATTGATTGGGGTTTAACGCCAATTTCTCAGTCATATCACGGCGGCTAGTTCACCTACTCAAGTGTTTCCTGGTTTTCTCACACCAGTACTCCACACAACAATCTTCCTAAGCAATTGGCTGCTTTCACAGATGGACGACAGACACCGGACAAAAAAAAGAAATCCCTAAGTGCCTACCATGCTACGCAGGGTGACTGATTGGGGTTTAACGCCGTTTTTAACAATTTCTCAGTTATATCACGGGGGCCAGTTCACCTACTCATGCATTTCCTGGTTTTCTCACACCAGTACTCCACACAACAATCTTCCCAAGCAACTGGCTGCTTTTCCACATAGACTTAGCCCATTGGTGGAAGACGAATGACGCATGTCGCATTGACTTTTGTCAATCGTCGGAAAGAAAGTTGGCCGAGCCGGGTGACAAAAAAAGGAAGGCAACTTCCTTTAACACTTGAGATTTGTAAATAAAAAAGGAACAACTTGACCAGATTCTTATGATTATAAAACTTTGTATAAACAAGAGCACCGCGTACGGCACAGACGCTCGACTGATAGAAAACAGAAACAAGAGGGCCATGATGGCCCTTTATCGCTCACCTGATTTAATAGAACTTCAATAGTTTTCAAAGTTTTTACTCTTTTTAGGCCAATACTTTGGACAAGAAGATTTTTAAAGTTTTAACAATGCACATATAAGGAAAACAAGCTCCGCCCCCTGGCGGCCATGTTTTTCAACGGATCAAAAATATTTGAACAATCTTCGTAAAGGGTGCCCCAAGGAACATTTGTGCAAAATAATTTTTAAATCGGGCCAGTACTTTTGGACAAGAAGATTTTTAAAGTTTTAACAATGCACATATAAGGAAAACAAGCTCTGCCCCCTGGCCGCCATGTTTTTCAACGGATTTGAAATATTTGTACAATCTTGGTAAAGGGTGCCTCAAGGAACATTTGTGCAAAATAATTTTTAAATCGGGCCAGTTCTTTTGGACAAGAAGATTTTTTAAGTTTTAACAATGCACATATAAGGAAAACTAGCTCCGCCCCGTGGCGGCCATGCTTTTCAACGGATCGGAAATATTTGAACAATCTTGGTAAAGGGTGCCCTAAGGAACATTTGTGCAAAATAATTTTCAAATTGGGCCAGTACTTTTGGACAAGAAGATTTTTAAAGTTTTAACAATGCACATATAAGGAAAAAAAGCTCCGCCCCCTGGCGGCCATGTTTTTCAACGGATTGGAAATATTTGAACAATCTTGGTAAAGAGTGTCCCAATGGAACATTTGTGCAAAATAATTTTCAAATCGGGCCAGTACTTTTGGACAAGAAGATTTTTAAAGTTTTAACAATGCACATATAAGGAAAATAAGCTCCGCCCCCTGGCGGCCATGTTTTCTAACGGATCGGAAATATTTGAACAATCTTGGTAGAGGGTACCCCAAGGAACATTTGCGCAAAATAATTTTCAAATCGGGCCAGTACTTTTGGACAAGAAGATTTTTTAAGATTTGGCAATTTTCCCCTTTTCTGATGCCGCAGCAACCAAAGTTCTACTTGGAATTAATTTCTTTGAACAACTTTGAAAGAGGACTACCTAAGGACCATTCCTGTGAAGTTATTTTGAAATCTGTCCATTGGTTTAGTAGGAGAAGTCATTTGTAGGAAATTGTTAACAGACACGACGACGATGACGACGACGACGTCCGGTGAGTGATCACAAAAGCTTAGCTGAACAAAAAACCTTAACCGGCCGACCACGCCGCCGCCGCCGCCGACCACGCCAGGGTCATGACAATAGCTCTCGTTTTTTCAAAAGTCGAGCTAAAAATTATTCAATTCCATCAACCTATTCATGGGTTATTTTCTGGACACCATTTTTTGTTGTTCAAATTCTTAGTTGAAAAAGAGCCATAATTCCATCAAAATCGGTGGTTTATAACCAAAATCAATCTTTATGTTATGGTTTTAGACCTGTGTACAAAAACTTATTTAAATCCATCAACCTATTCATGAGTAATCTTCCAGACACCGGAGACAGACAGACAGACAGACAGACAAGCTCACTCCTTTATACCTCCCCCTAAACTTCAATGTGGGGGAATGACAATTTGTTTACCTGATGTTATATGTTAACCCTTTCCCTCATATAGTCGCTTTCTGACGCCTCTGCAGCAGACGGCTATTTGAAAACATAGTAACAAAAGAAGAAATTGCACAAAACGTGCAATTTCTCCTTTTGTCACAATGTTTTCCACTTTTAGTCATAGGTTATCCATTTAATTAAAGAGATTTTCTATTTTTTGACGAAATATGTTCAAAGTCGTATGCTGCAGAATTGTCGTATGTGGGAAAGGGTTAATTGAGAGTCATCTGAGAAAAACAATGTACTAGTCTATTATAAAATATCCGGGGGTTTGATTTTAATACCTATTCGGAAACATAGAGGAAAAATGAGGTATAGCTGATCTTCAGCAATTACTCATTTTCCGACAATGTTTTCAAAAGTCATCTGCTTCTGGGAGGTGAAAGCTGTAAATTTGATCGATTATGTGGCGTTACGCCGCTTTGAATTTTTGTTTGTTTATATCACGACATTTCCTTTTTATCCCGACATCAGCCAGTCGATCGTAATGCAAGTTGGGTAAAAATTCAGTTTTGAGGTCTTTGGTATGACCTGGCTACATTCCGCACCGAGACGAACGCTCTACCACTACACAACAAAGGCTGTGTAACAGGCAAAGGGTTTACCCTTTCCCACATACAACAAATCTGCAGCAGACAACTTTGAAAAACATCTAGGCCAAATTATGAAAATTCTTTTTTAGGGAAAGTTAATTTTTAAAAATTATGAGCAATTTCACCTTTTCAAAAGTCGTCTACCTCAGGTGTCAGAAAGGGTTAATACATACGGAATATTACGTTGCGGGAGCGATAAAAGGGTTTGTATTGCACGACAAGTAGCGTGGAAAAATCGATATCTTACGAGACCGAAGGTCGAGTAAGATATGGATTTTCCCACGCTACGAGTCGTGCAATACGTACCCATTTATCGCTCCCGCAACGTAATATTCCTTTTATTATATACCTACGATCTATGAAGAGCGAAAAAACTATTAAATATACAGATTCAATACATTGTTTATTGGGGATACCTCGCTGAAAGTATTCCGCGCACTGTCTGACGTCACAATCTTGTATTTACACCGCATGTAGATACGGAATTTTAATCTGTCGTGGTGTATTTGCGCATGTCAATCTGCATGTATTTCCACCGGAAAATGTACAGGCATATAATAAATACAAATATTGACAATTTACCTCATCTATGTCTTCCTTGGTGTGAGCAGCAGACAGACAAAATCGAGCCCTTGTCTTTGTGATGGGTGTGGCTGGGAAACCAACAACAACAACACCTAACCCTCGTTCCAAACACATTCTACTAAATGCACTGTTAAAAAGAGTTTTATAAATAGTCAATTCATACTAAAATAACAGGTTTACATAAGGTTCCCACTTTCAACAAAACTACAGCAGATGACATTGAAAACATCAAGGCAAAAATATGGAAAATCTCTATAAATGAACATATAATTATTGATTTGATTTGTAAACACAGTGGCAAAAGTTACCTGCTTCAGGTGTGTCAAAATGAGTATCCATTTGAGAAAATATTTCACTATTCTTTTGCTAAGAAATGCTTTCTTTTTCAGAGATGCATAAAATGTCAACTTAACAATTTCAAACCCAAACTTAACCTTACACATAACGAAAATTCTGCAGTAGACGATTTTGAGCATATTTTGTCAAAAAATAGAAAATCTCTATAATTGAATCGATAACCTATGACAAAAAGTGGAAAATATTGTGGCAAAGGGAGAAATTGCTTATTTTAAGCAAATTTCTTCTTTTGTCACTATGTTTTTAAAAAGCCGCCTGCTGCAGAAGTGTTAGTAGGCGTCTATATGAGGGAAAGGGTAAATTATATTTTTAAGTCCAGGTCAGAGAATAATAGCTGCAATCAATCAGTTAACACGGTTAAAGCCCTATTATGACAAATAGTATCCGGGATAGCAACATAGTACTTAACCTTGAGACAACGCAAAATTCACCCAGGATGAATCTTAGGTTAAGGTAAAAACAAAGACGGTTGATTGATTCATTGATTGATTGGGGTTTAAAGCCGTTTTCAACAATTATTCAGTCATATCGCGGCAACCAGTTCACCTATTCATGTTTTTCCTGGCTTTCTTACACCAGGAATCCACAGAACAATATTTCCAAGCAAATGGCTGCTTTTCCACATAGACTGTTAGCCCATTGGTGGAGGACGCTTGTCACAGCGACTTCTGTCAATTGTAGGAAAGAATGTTGTCCGAGTTGGGATTCAAACTCACAGCCCCTGGATTGACAGCGTTGCTACAACTGAGCTACCGGGTCTCGGCAATAAAGTAGAAGGAGAAAGAGGGATCAATCAAACTCATCAAATTGAAAGCACTTTTGAAATTTCACTGACTTGTGTCCAATATAGATCAAATCTTACTCTGCTTTCAGACCTACTTCGATGCATCTGCAGCATATGACTTTTGAAAGCACTGTGGCAAAAGAAGAAATGGCTCATAATTATCAAGTTTTCCTTTTTCCACAATGCTTTCAACACTATTTAATATTCAATAATGAGCAATTTCTTGTTTTGTTCAATGTTTTCAACCCTATCTAAAATTTAATGACTTCACTTTCATTCATAGAATTTTTTAATATTTTTATGCAGATGGTTTCAAAGTCATCTGTTGCAGATTTATAATATTGGCCAGTGAAAAGCTTTATTACCATTCCAACTTAATTGTGCTAGAGCATAATAACAAGCAATCATTTTATTTTATGTTAGCTTGCACTTTGATTAACTTAAATGGGAGAATATCTCAGGACACTTGGCCATAAAAACATTAATGTCAGGTTATGTTAGCTGTATGTATTGCTTTTCACATTCTTTGCTTTCACCATTTAGAAGCAATTGAGAAACAAATGAAAATCTGTTGATCTTGCAAAAGTAAGATATATACTTACGCTAACTTTGTTGGCATAAAAAGAAGAAGTGGCACAACGGGAGAATCTTTGTTTCCATAAACAATGTATCCTCGCTCATGTAAATTACGCCTGAAATACCGACTGTTCCATTTCAATTGTTGTATTCTTTTCCTTCCTGAAGGTCAAAAGACATGCAAAACATGAACAACTCATGAAATGTATTAACAAATTCAAACATTTAGGTTGCTCAAAAACCCAAAAGAGCAATTACTTCTTGTCGCTCAACATTTTCAATACTTTGTTTTAAAGTTCAATGGATATATTTCTTTTCCGAGGTTTTCAAAAAAGTGAACTTAAAAAATATTAAATCAGGTAAACAGTTAACCTTTCCCACCTTGCAGATGCATTTTGACATATTGTAGCAGACAACATTTCAAGCTGTTTGGCCAAAATGTTTTCTACTTTATTTATTGATTATACTTTTGGTTATAGGGATTTACAGATTTTTGGCAAAGATATTTTCAAAGTGTTCTCCTGCAAAGTTGTTGCATCAAAATAAAACGTATACAGTCAAACTTGTATTAAGAGACCACCCAAGGGAAATGCTGTAAGTGGTCTCTTAAGACAGGTGGTCTCTTATTGGGGTACAAAGGAAATTTTCTGTTTTGGAAAAATTATGTTTACTACATGAAACATGTACTTGTGTGCACATTTACATGTATTGGTATTAAAGAATAAATAACAATAAAAATTCTGTTGTTCTTTTATTTCTCTATTTGATTCATTTTATATTCATGTATTTTCACCCTCTCTTCTAATGTAAGACATTTTCTTTTTGTTGCGGACATGGTTTCTCGTTGATATAATTTTGTAGAATGAAAGAATTAAATGGAACCTGAATGAATACACTCGGACTTACAATATCTTGAAATTGGTGATAAACTGTATTGTCAAGTGTTTGTTTACAGATTTACTTATTTAAGAGCCGTTTAAATAAACGTGCTATCACCATTAAAAAGTAAAAAACAAACATAGATCTAATTAAACAGATCAAACATTCTAATCAAATTTATAATAATTAAACCCCAAACTATCCAATGATAAATTTCAATTTGATGTCATTCAACTTTCCTTTAATCCCATCGAAAAGACGAGAGAACAAAAGAATAGAGAACAAAGGACCCAACAAGGACAATATTTGAAGCTAAAGCGTATTAAATACAAGCTGTTAACAGGCCAATTATCGTTTTATTACAACTGGAATACGCTGCATAATTGACCTCGTGTTATCTTTACACCTAACCAGTCTATTATTTAAACCTTGCATTACACGGTTCACTGCTTCTGTGCTTGGATCTTGCTATACACGACAGCTGTGTTTGGATTTTTTTATGTTCGGATATTCTACGTTTTGGATTTTTTGTGTTTTGGAAGGTCGCTTAATGGTTGATTTTGATTCAAATTGGGAGGATTTAAGTGTCCGCTGGTCGCAGATAGGAGGAAGTCGCTTATTGAAGGTAAATTAATGAATAAAAACCATCGGGAGGAGTTCAATACGGTCGCTTACAGCAGGGGGTCGCTTATAGCAAGTGGTCGGTAGTGCAGGTTTGACTGTAATGGTGCTTCTTCAAGATTAGAAACTTGCAAAATATAAGAATAATCCATATAGACCCAGTGTTTCCTATAAATGTTCTCAACTTCTTTAATCTTAGAAGCCTTTTAGGTCTATATGCTGGAGACAACTTTTGCAAACTGTAGGTTCAAGCAGTATACAGTTATCAAGCTTTGATCTACCAACAGACGGACCAACCAGCAGACCAACATGTGCAAAGCAATATATAAAAAGAGTCTAAAATTAATAATAATGTTTTGTTTACCATTAAAAGCTTCTATTCTCCCTTTTGTCTAAATCATATGTTCAAATCATTATACTTCCTATATATCTCTTCTTTACATTTTGCTTACAATGAAAAGGTTAACCTTTTGACATAATGTTTTAAACTCTATTTCTACTCTAAACTTTTCAATCAAAGAAATTTGTTGCTTTTTGGAAAGGAATACCTTATAAAGGTTAATGTTTAACCCTTTCCCACATAAAACAAACCTGTAGCAGAAAATTTAAAAACAATGTGGGAAAAACAGAAATTGATCATTATGAACAATTCCTCCCTATGCAACAATGATTTCAAAAGTTGTCTGCTGCAGTGGCATCAGAAAGAAGGTGTCTGTATATGAGTAAGGTTTAATATTATACCAATTGAATAACCTACCTTCATTAGTTCCATCTTTTCCCATGATAATTCTCATAGATGATATAACCTGCTGTACAACTGGAGGGGGAATGGTAGGTGAGTACATAGCAGCATGAGATGTGAGTCTTAGATGGTTGATAATTTTCTGGAAATAAAACACAGAGTTAACACTTTCCCACATACAACAAAACTAACTTGTTAACCCTTTCCCTAATAAAGATGCTTTTTGATGCCTCTGCAGCCGACATCTTTTTGAAAACATAGTGAAAAAAGAAGAAATTGCTCAAAACGAGCATTTTCATTGTTCGCAACAATGTGTTCCTCTTTTAGTCATAGGTTATCCATTTAATAATAGAGATTTTATTTTTTTGGCAAAATATGTTTAAAGTCGTCTGCTGCAGAATTGTCGTATGAGAGAAAGGGTTAAATGGAATTTTAATGAATAAATAGAGTTGAAAACATTGTGGCAAAAGGAGAAATAACTCATTTTGAGCAATTTCCTCCTTTTGCCACAAAGTTTTCAAAAGTCTTCTGCTGCAGAGGTCTCAGAAAGTATCTGTATATAGACAACTTCTAATAAATATTCAAATATGGCTCAAAATCATCAATTTAACATGTTTACATATTAGTTTTAATCTCTATACGAAACAATCCTTCCTTTTTTTTCTGAAAGTTTCCACAGATGTTTTTAAGCAGATGGCTCTATCATTACAAGAGGGCCATGATGGCCCTGGATCGCTCACCTTAATTATACAATGTACTAAAATGCAAAATACATCAGGACAATTATTCTGAATGCAACCTCCACAGTGTTAACAAGATTTTCCTTCATTTGGCCTAGTGATCTATATTTTTTTACCTGATATGACCCATATTCCAACATGGACTAGATATTATCAAGACAACATTCTGACAAATTTTCAACTTGCTCAAAGTAAAAATGCGGCCTCCGGAGTTTGAACAATATTTTCCTTTATTGACCTTGTTTCTGACCCTACATGATCCATATTCGAACTTGGCTTAGATATCATTTAGATAAACATTCTCATAAAATGTCAAGCTGCTGTAGCAAAAAATGCGTCTTCTACAGAGTTAACAAGATGTTCCTTCAATTTAGCCTAGTGACCTAGTTTCTGACCCAATATGACCCATATTCGAACTACCTAGATATCTTTAAGACAAACATTCTGACAAAATTTCAAACTGCTGAAGCAAAAATTGCGGCCTCTAGAGTGTTAACAAGATTTTCCTTCAATTTGACCTAGTGACCTATTTTTTGACCCAACATGACCCTTGATCGAACTTGACTTACATATCATCAAGAAAAACATTCTGATAAAGTTTCATCATGCTAAAGTTAAAAATGCTGTATCCAGAGTGTTAACAAGATTACCCTTCAATTTGGCCTAGTGACCTAGTTTTTAACCCGGCATATTCGAACTTGGCCTAGATATCATTTAGACAAACAGTCTGACCAAATTTCAAGCTGCTTAAGCAAAAAATGCGGCATCCAAAGTGTTAACAAGATTTTCCTTCAATTTGGCCTAGTGACCTAGTTTTTGACCCTGCATGACCCATATTCGAACTTGACCTAGATATTATTTCGCTCAACATTCTGACCAAATTTCAAGCTGCTGAAGCAAAACATGCGGCTTCTACAGAGTTAACAAGATTTTCCTTCAATTTGGCCTAGTGACCTAGTTTCTGACCCAATATGACCCATATTTAAACTTGACCTAGATATCTTTAAGACAAACATTCTGACAATATTTCAAAATGCTCAAGTTGAAAATGTGGCCTCTACAGTGTTAACAAGATTACCCTTCAATTTGGCCTAGTGACCTAGTTTCTGACCCAATATGACCCATATTCGAACTTGACCTAGATATTTTTAAGACAAACATTCTGACAAAATTTCAAACTGCTGAAGCAAAAATTGCGGCCTCTAGAGTGTTAACAAGATTTTCCTTCAATTTGACCTAGTGACCTATTTTTGGACCCGACATGACCCATGTTCGAACTTGACCTACATATCATCAAGACAACCATTCTGATAAAGTTTCAACATGCTCAAGTTGAAAATGTGGCCTCCAGAGTGTTAACAAGATTTCGCTTCAATTTGACCTAGTGACCTCGTTTTTGACCTCATATGGCCCAGTTTCGAACTTGTCCAAGATTTGATGGAGATGAATGTTCTGATACACTTTCATGAAGATTGGATGCAAAATGTAGCCTGTAGAGTGTTAACAAGCTGAAATGTTGACGACGCACGACGCACGACGGACGACGGACGGACGCCGGACAAAATTTGATCACAATAGCTCACCTTGCACTTCGTGCATAGGTGAGCTAAAACTTACAGGGAATGGTTAAAGAGGAGGGGGAATTTTGGGTCAAAGAATATATACAGACAGACGGACGGATATATTTCCGACCGGGATAATCTTACTTCATGCACATCCTCAGGTTGTGTAAGTTTCATCAGAATCGGTCCAGCCGTTAAGGAGGAGTTGCACTTACAAGACATATGGACAGACAGACGGACGGACGGACGGGGTGATTCCTATATACCCCCCAAAAACTTGTTTGTGGGGGGTATAATGATCAAATTGACTCCAACACATAAAGCAAATATCCCTTTTTAAGATTCAATAAACCTACAGAAACCAACTTTGAAACATCTAGGTTTATTATATGGAAATTCTTAATATATGAAAGTAAAGCAAGTGTTAAAACCCTTTCCCTCATACGACAATTCTGCAGCAGACAACTTTGAACGTATTTTGTCAAAACATAGAAAATCCTTATAATTAAATGGATAACCTATGACAAAAAGTGAAAACATTGTGGCAAAAGAGAAATTGCACGTTTTGTGCAATTTCTTCTTTTGTCACTATGTTTTCAAAAAGCTGTCTGCTGCAGAGGCTTCAGAAAGCGTCTATATGAGGGAAAGGGTCAAATAGAGTTGGAAGTTATTATTAGCGATTTTAACTTTTGCCACAAAGTTTTCAAAAGTCATTTCCTGCTTTAAAATGTTTCTGCATACGGGTGGACTAAATTTTCAAAGAGCAAAGGACTGGACTGAATAAACAAGAGCGCCGCAAGTGAAAACAAGCAATTTCTCCTTCTACCACGTTTTCCACTTTTGGTCATAGGTTATCCATTCAATTATAGAGATTTTTTTGGCAAAATATGTTTAAAGTCGTCTGCTGCAGAATTGCTGTATGAGGGAAAGGGTTAAAAGTTTGGTGACAACGCAGTTGACGCAAAGGCTATCACAACAGCCTGATTTTTTTTTTTTGAAAAGCAGACAAGCGAAGTCTTAAAGGACTAAAAAAAATAATATCCTGTGAGCCCATCCTTACCCTTGAGCCTGCGATATAGCCCCCTGCTGCGCCAAAACTCTTGGTAAATGTCCCCATCATGATGTCTATATCCTTGGGGTTAAGCCCAAAATACTCAACAACACCTTTACCAGTATGGCCCATAGCCCCAATACTGTGAGCCTCGTCCAGATATATATATGCATTGTATTTCTTCTTTAGTCGGATCACCTCAGGTAGTGATATAATAGATCCCTCCATACTGTCAAAGGTAAGAGTGAAAATCAATGCATTAATCCCACCTTTCTCACATGTATGTATGCAACAAGTATGTTACAGATGACTTTGATATCATAATTTTTATAATGGAAAAATTGAGGAATGTCTCTTTAAATAAATGTTTAGTTAGCAAAGAGTAGAAAATATTGTGGCAACATAAGTAATTGAAATTTCTTCTTTTGTCACTATGTTTTCAAAAAGCTGTCTGCTGCGGAGGCGTCAGAAATAGTCTTTATGAGGGAAAGGGTTAATACTGTAAATAATATGCATTTCCTCCTAACACCTTGTTGCTCTGAAATTATTTCTATTACATCTTCTTGTTTGTATCTGTTTTAATAACCCTAAACCTGATAAAGACAACTTGAGACAAATGAGCTCCAAATATTTAATTAACCTTTTCCCTCATACGACAATTCTGCAGCAGACGACTTTGAACATATTTCATCAAAAAATAGAATATAAAACTTTTTTTTCAGTAATTATCCCTTCTATTATACAGATTTCCAATATTTGTGCCTAGATGTATGTTGGAAAGTGTTAACCCTTTCCCTCATACGACAATTCTGCAGCAGACGACTTGGAACATATTTTGTCAAAAAGATAGAAAATCTCCATAACCTATGACCAAAAGTGGAAAACATTGTGTCAAAAGGAGAAATTGCATGTTTTGTGCAATTTCTTCTTTTGACACTATGTTTTCAAAAAGCCGTCTGCTGCAGGTGTCAGAAAGCGTCTATATGAGGGAAAGTGTTAACTTGAAGGTCATTTTTGTGTGACATGGCTCACTTACCTGTAAACTCCCTCAATAACAATAAGGACTTTTTTCCATGGTCTGTGAGTTCTGGGTTGTCCATTTATAATTGCATCTTGTAATTTCTTTTCTAAATTTTGCATATCTGGAATTATCAATGACGAAAAACCTATACAATTCTGAATTTTGCTCAATTTTTTTTTAAAGTTATAAATACAAATAAAATGTTGAGAACTTGTATTTACAAATACATGTATTGATACTATTGTGTATATGTAACCATTTTTTTTTTCTGTCATAGTGTTAACTGATAATAGTTAACCCTGTCCCACATACAACAAATCTGCAGCAGACAACTTTGAAAACATTGAGATAAAAATATAGAAACTCTCTATAAAATAAAAGAACACCTAGGCCTATCTAATAAAGTTGAAGTATTGTGGCAAAAGAAGAAAATTGCACATTATTTTTCAAAAAGAAGTGTTCTTCAGAGGCATCAGAAAGCATCTGTATGTGGCAAAGTGTTAATACCTCATTCTTAACCCTTTCCCTCATATAGACGCTTTCTGACGCCTCTGCAGCAGACAGCTTTTTGAAAACAAAATGACAAAAGAAGAAATTGCTCAAAACAAGCAATTTCTCCTTTTATCACAATGTTTTCCGCTTTTAGTCATAGGTTATCCATTCAATTATGGAGATATTCTTTTTTTTGACAAAGTATGTTCAAAGTCATCTGCTGCAGAATTGTCGTATGAGGTAAAGGGTTAACATCACATCAAGATATCTATATATCAAGTCTCAAGTTGATACAAAGAAAAAGAAAAGAAAAAAATTGCTTACGGAGACTACTCCAAAAATAGGCATGATCAAGTTATGCTCATTGTATTGCTTCATTCTCCATGGAATCAAAGGTATAAACAAATAAGTAACAAGAGGACCATAATGGACCTATATCGCTCATCTGACATATCAGAATTTAAAACAGTGTAATTATTTTGAAATTGGCTCAGTGATTAAGGAGAAGATGTCCTTCAAAGGTTTTTCTATTTAAAGCTCTGACTGCTTCCTTATGCCACAGAGTAGAACAGTTTCTACACATTTGGTAGAGGGCTTAAAGGAAAATCTGTGTTAGCCTTTTTTTAAATTGTAACAGCGGTTTACATTCTTTTATTTATAATTAAGTCTGGTATATTGTTAAGCGAAGCAGAACCATTAGAATAATTTTGATAGAGGGTAAGCTTAGGACAAGATTGTCAAATGTTTTGAAATTGGACCAATGGTGCAGCGGGACATGTCCTTTAAAGAGAATGGACGACAAGCAAAAAGTAACCACAATAGCTCATCCTGAGCACTTTGTGCTAAGGTGAGCTAAAACCCTGACAGGTAGACAGGTGACAGAGAACTGATTGGGATTTGTCTCCCTGTCTTACAGGCAGGCCACACAAGAAGAGAAAAATTTATTCAGTCAACACAGTATACTGTTTTGTTGCTTGCACTTACTATTGTGTTTGTAAGTTTTTATAGTGGCCCCCGTAAGTCGACTTCCAAGTACTAAAGATGCATGATTTAGCTCATCACTGATTATCAAACTACCCTGAAACAAGAGATTAAACAATTTATCAATTATAACCTTCACTTAACCCTTTCATGTTCTCAGCCATTTCCCACATAGAACAAATCTGCAGCAGCTGTCTTTGAAAACATTAAGTAAACAAGAGGGCCATGATGGCCCTGGAATCGCTCACCTGATTATTTTTTTCACTTTAGCTATATAAGCCCCGCCATCTGGCGGGCATAGTTTCCAACTAATCAACTTGGCTTGAAGGAATCTGATAGAGGGTCACCCTAGGAACATTTCTACAAAATTATTTGAAAATCGGCCTGACACTTTTGAAGGAGAAGATTTTTTAAGTTTTCACTATAGCAATAAAAGGCAAAATAGCACCGCCCCCTGGCGGCCATGTTTTTTGACCAATCAACATGGCTTGAAGGAATCTGATAGAGGGTCATCCAAGGAACATTTCTACAAAATTATTTGAAAATCGGCCCGACACTTTTGGAGGAGAAGATTTTTTAAGTTTGCACTATAGCTATATAAGGCAAAAAAGCCCCGCCCCCCCTGGCGGCCATGATTTTCGACCAATCAACATGGCTTAAAGGAATCTGATAGCGGGTCATCCAAGGAATATTTCTACAAAATTATTTGAAAATCGGCCTGACACTTTTGGAGGAGAAGATTTTTTAAGTTTTCACTATAGCCATATAACGCAAAAAAGCCCCGCCCCCCTGGCGGCCATGTTTTTCGACCAATCAACATGGCTTCAAGGAATCTGATAGAGAGTCACCCAAGGAACATTTCTACAAAATAAGTTCAAAATCTGCCAACCAGTTAGGGAGAAGTAGAATTTTGAAGTTTTTTTCGTTTCGTTGCCATGGAAACCAGAATTCTGCATGGATCCCCAAAATTTGAAGGAATTCTGGTGAGGTCATTGAGAGGATGCTTTCTGTGAAGTTTCATCCCAATTGACCCACCGGTTACTGAGGAGAAGATGTTGAAGATTTTTTAAGTTTGCACTATAACCATAAAAGGCAAAATAGCCCCGCCCCCTGGCAGCCATGTTTTTGACCAATCAACATGGCTTGAAGGAATCTGATAGAGGGTCACCCAAGGAACATTTCTACAAATTTATTTGAAAATCGGCCTGACACTTTTGGAGAAGAAGATTTTTTAAGTTTGCACTATAGCCATATAAGGAAAAATAGCCCCGCCCCCCCTGGCGGCCATGTTTTTCGACCAATCAACATGGCTTGAAGGAATCTGATAGAGGGTCACCCGAGAAACATTTCTACAAAATTATTTGAAAATCGGCTTGACACTTTCGGAGGAGAAGATTTTTTAAGAATTTTGAAGTTTTTTCATTTCGTTGCCATGGAAACCAGAATTCTTCATGGATCCCGAAAATTTTAAGGAATTCTGGTGAGGACATTGAGAGGATGCTTTCTGTGAAGTTTCATCCCAGTTGACCCACCGGTTACAGAGGAGAAAATGTTGACGGACGACGGACGCCGGACGCCGGACATAGGGCGATCACAATAACTCACCCTGAGCACTTCGTGCACAGGTGAGCTAAAAACATGGACAATCTCTATAGATAAAAATATAAAAGTTGAAAACATTTTTGGGATAGGATCGTTTTGAGCAATTTCACCATTTGTCACTGTTTTCAAACAAGAGGGCCATGAGGCCCTGGAATAGCTCACCTGAGAATGGGCTATTTAAGACATAACTCTCTCATGCTCAAGCCAAACATGTGGCTTCCAGAGTGTTAACAAGATTTCCCTTAAATTTGGTCAAGTGACCTTGTTTTTGACATGACATGACCCATATTCGAACTTGGCCTAGATATCATCAGAACAAACTTTCTGATAAAGTTTCAACATGCTCAAGTTTAAAATGCGGCTTCAAGAGTGTTAACGAGATTTTCCTTAAATTTGGCCTAGTGACCTAGTTTTTGACCCGACATGACTCATATTCGAACTTGGCCTAGCTATTACTTAGACAAATATTCTGACAAAGTTTCAACATGCTCAAGCCAGAAATGTGGCTTCTAGAGTGTAATCAAGATTTTCCTTAAATTTGGCCTAGTGACCTAGTTTTTGACCGGATATGACCCATATTCGAACTTGGCCTAGATATCAAAAGACAAACTTTCTAATAAAGTTTCAACATGCTCAAGTTTAAAATGTGGTTTCCAGAGTGTTAACAAGATTTTCCTTCAATTTGGCCTAGTGACCTACTTTTTGACCGGAAATGACCCATATTCGAACTTGGCCTAGATATCATCAAGACAAACTTTCCGACAAAGTTTCAACATAGTCAAGTTTAAAATGTGGCTTCCAGAGTGTTAACAAGATTTTCCTTCAATTTGGCCTAGTGACCTAGTTTTTGACCCAACATAACCTGTATTCGAACTTGGCCTAGATATCACTATGACAAACATTCTGACAAAGTTTCAACATGCTCAAGCCAAAAATGCTGCTTCAGGAGTGTTAACAAGATTTTCCTTAAATTTGACCTAGTGACCTAGCTTTTGACCCGACATGACCTATTTTCGAACTTGGCCTAGATATTACTAAGACAAACATTCTGACAAAGTTTCAACATGCTCAAGCCAAAAATGCGGCTTCAGGAGTGTTAACAAGATTTTCCTTAAATTTGACCTAGTGACCTAGCTTTTGACCCCACATGACCCATTTTCGAACTTGGCCTAGCTATCATCAAGACAAACTTTCTGACATAGTTTCAACATGGTCAAGTTTAAAATGTGGCTTCCAGAGTGTTAACAAGATTTTCCTTCAATTTGACCTAGTGACCTAGCTTTTGACCTGACATGACCTAATTTCGAACTTGGCCTAGATATCACTGAGACAAACATTCTGACAAAGTTTCAACATGCTCAAGCCAAAAATGCGGCTTCAGGATTGTTAACAAGATTTTCCTTAAATTTGACCTAGTGACCTAGCTTTTGACCCCACATGACCCAGTTTCGAACTTGGCCTAGAGTTGATCGAGATATATGTTCTGATAAACTTTTATAAAGATTGGATGCAAAATGTTGCCTCTAGTGTATTAACAAGCAAATGTGGACGACGGACGACGAACAAAAGGCGATCACAATAACTCACCTTGAGCACTACGTGCTCTGGTGAGCTAAAAATTCTAGCTTTAAATTTAATATCTCATTGATTATTCCCCATTTACTACATAAAAACCATCAGCACCAGATCATTTCAACAAGAGGCCCATGAGGGCCTATGCTCTACTGGTACTGATCTGGTTTGTTTCAAAATAAACCAATATGTCATCAATAATCAAATACCATCTAAGTTTGGTGAAGATCAGATAGTAAATGGAAGCTCTATTGTGTTCACAAGCTGTATTATAGCAATTTTGACAATTTCAAGGGCCATAATCCAGTCATGCATGGGTAGATCTGACCGTTTTTTAGAAATGAACCAAACTGTCATGGATATCTAACTACTGTATAAGTTTGATTGAGATACAATAAAAAATAAGGACTGTATCGTGTTAAAACTCTTTTATAGCAATTTTGACCATTTCAAGGGCCATAATCCAGTCATGCATGGGCGGATCTGGCTGGTTTTCAAAAGGAACCGAGCTCTCATGGATATCTAACTACTGTATAAGTTTGGTTGAGATACAATAAAAAACTAGAAAGGTTGTTTTTATGAAAAAACTCCCCATTGCAGTTTGTCAATGACTATTAAAATATTGAACAAGGGGAGATAACTTTGCAACGAAGTAGCCCAGAGTTATAATTCTTGCAAGGTGCACAACTTCACATTGCCATCTATCTATATTCCAAGTTTCAATAAATTCCTTTAAGTACTTTCTTAGTTCTGCTCTGGAGAAAGTTTACACTATTAAAATATTGAACAAGGGGAGATAAATCATAATTATTGCAAGGTACACAACTTCACATTGCCATCTATCTAAATTCCAAGTTTCAATAAATTCCTTCAAGTAGTTTCTGAGTTCTACTCTGGACAAAGTTTACACTATTAAAATATTGAACAAGGGGGAGATAACTCATAATTATTGCAAGGTGCACAACTTCACATTGCCATCTATCTATGTTTCAAGTTTCAATAAATTCCTTCAAGTAGTTTCTGAGTTCTGCTCTGGACAAAGTTTACACTATTAAAATATTGAACAAGGGGGAGATAACTCATAATTATTGCAAGGTGCACAACTTCACATTGCCATCTATCTATATTCCAAGTTTCAATAAATTCCTTCAAGTAGTTTCTGAGTTCTGCTCTGGACAAAGTTTTGACAATTAAAATATTGAACAAGGGGGAGATAACTCCGTTATGGTCGGAACATGGGTTCTGCACATCGCCTTCGTGAGGTGAACATCTGACACAAGTTTCATGAAAATCCTTCAAGCCGTTTTGGAGATATGGAGCGGACACGAAAAACAGGCTCAAACCTTTGACCTTCAAGCCTGACCTTGACCTTGAACCGGTATGGTCGGAACATGGGTTCTGCACATCGCCTTCGTGAGGTGAACATCTGACACAAGTTTCATGAAAATTCTTCAAGCCGTTTTGGAGATATGGAGCGGACACGAAATTAAGGCTCAAACCTTTGACCTTCAAGTCTGACCTTGACATTGAACCTGTATGGTCGGGACATGGGTTCTGCACATCGCCTTCATGAGGTGAACATCTGACACAAGTTTCATGAAAATCCTTCAAGCCGTCTTGGAGATATGGAGCGGACACGATTTCGGACAGACGGACAGACAGACAGACAGAAGGACAGACAGACGCCCAGGACAAAATAATTTTGATTAGCACTCTCCAAACACTCAGAATGTAAGAATAATCCTCAAACATCCCAGTCGCCAGTTTTTATGAGACTACTTAACCTTTTCCCACATACAACAAATCTAAATCAGGCGCATTTGAAAAACATCTAGTCAATAAAATTGAAAACATTATTATAAGGCAAAAGGATAACTTGCTCATTATGCACAATTTCTTCTTTTGCTAAAATGGTTTCGAAAGTCGTCTCCTGCATAGGTGTCACAAAGTGTCTGTTAGTGGGAAAGGGTTTTATAATGGTTCCCTGCTGCAGATATCAAAATAAAAGTGCCGGTGGGAAAGGATCAAGAAGTTTCGTGATGTTTGGTTAGATATTTTTAGACTAGGCTTGTCTTAATATTGACATGTTGGTTTTGTTCTGTGAACTTGAAACTTAAATAAACAAACAGTACATGCACACTTTGTTAACCCTTTCCCTCATATAGACGCTTTCTGACGCCTCTGTAGCAGACGGCGTTTTGAAAACATAGTGACAAAAGAAGAAATTGCACACAAAAACGTGCAATTTCTCCTTTTGCCACAATGTTTTCCATTTTTTGTCATAGGTTATCCATTCAATTATAAAGATTTTCTATGTTTTGACAAAATATGTTCAAAATCATCTGCTGCAGTATTGTTCTATGAAGGGAAAAGGTTAAACCCTCTTTCCCACTTGAGAGTGCATTTTGACTTTTGAGAACATTGCAGCAAAAGCAGAAATTCTTTTTGCGACAATGTTTTCATTTTCCATATTTTTGCCTAGATGTTTTCAAAGTCTTCTGCTGCAGTTTTGATGTATGTAGTAGGTTGGAGTTTACCCTTTCCCGCATACGACAATTCTGCAGCAGACGACTTTGAACATATTTTGTCAAAAAATAAAAAACCTCTATAATTGAATGGATAACCTATGACTAAAAGTGGAAAACATTGTGGCAAAAGGAGAAATTGCACGTTTTGTGCAATTTCTTCCTTTGTCACTATGTTTTCAAATAGCCGTCTGCTGCAGAGGCGTCAAAAAGCGTCTATATGAGGGAAAGGGTTAAAGTTGCATAGTATACAGCTATTTACTCCTCTTGAGGTCAATAGTGAAAAACTATTCTTCCAAGTGAATGACTATTGACCCGAAATAGAGAACTATTGACCGAGAGGAAGTCGAATTCAATAGTTCTCTATTTCGCGTCAATAGTCATTTGAGAGAAATAATAGTTTTTCACCATTGAACTCAAAAGGAGTGAATAGCTGTTTTATTATATATCTTCATGAAAACTGATCATCAACCATCGTGTACTGGTTCAACAAGTTCTCAGAAGCTTTAAAAACACTTTTAGTTGCTTTTGAATGTCTTTGTTCAACCAAAAGATCCAATTCTTCCTCCGTCGCAAGATTAAAACGGTCTATTGTTGTTGTGTTGTCATGAGAGCGTTCTGAATAGTATGCTTTCAAAAGGCTTGCATACCAAACACGTTTATTGTATGTAAAGCGCCGTTATGACACAGATGAACTATTTTTTATTGAATCACACATGACTGCTTCTAGTCCAATCAAATTCTTTGACTAATAGGCACCACAAATATATACTTATTGCTTTGCCACATACAACAAATCTGCAGCAGACGACTTCAAAAACATTTAATTAAAATAATGGAAACCTTCAATAGATGAGTATAATAATTAATAGCCATTCTCTGTAAGCATTTAAACATTTTCAGTAAAGATTTTGCTTAAACTTATTCAACATGTTGACATCAGTGAACTATTCAGAAAAATAATGTTAGAAATTCATTATACATGTATTGCCCTGTTGTCATTTTTCCTTTTACAACAATGTTTTCAAAAGTTGTCAACCGCAGAGACATCAGAAAGTATCTGTAAGTGGGAAAGCATTGAAGAAGAGGTAAAATATCCTAATATATGGTAGAATCTTAGTTTTGTACAATTGAAGTA
This sequence comes from Serripes groenlandicus, assembly GCA_031761405.1. NCBI lineage: Eukaryota > Metazoa > Mollusca > Bivalvia > Cardiida > Cardiidae > Serripes > Serripes groenlandicus. The sequence goes on along the minus strand of JASEVX010000001.1, from coordinate 9,779,093 downwards.
ACAATCAGTGACAATAGTGTAACAATCAGTGACAATAGTGTAACAAACAAAATAACTTTCCTGCAGAAGGTAATGGTGAAGTGGTACTATAGCAGCCAGTACCAGTTTCGAATCCCCCTAATGAGCAGTTTCTATCTTATAACCCTTTCTTCTTTTGTCACAATGTTTTCCACTTTTAGTCATAGGTTATCCATTAAATTATAGATTTTTTTTCTATTTTTTGACAAAATATGTTCAAAGTCATCTGCTGCAGAATTGTCGTAGCGGGGAAAGGGTTAAGGGATTTTTTCTAAAACACAAACTTCACAAGTATATATCGAGGGCGTGAAACGGTTGTAACTAAAAACCTGTTTTGAAAACCCTGGTTTAGGGGCAATTTTGACCCCTTTGTAAACAATGCAAATTTAGGTGCCATTGCTCAGAACGAGCAATGGCACCTAAATTTCCATCGTTTACCAAGTAAAATGAGTTAAGGCTTATAAAGACTTTATTGCGAGGTGATTAACCTTGGTAAAAAAATACTAATTTAAGTTACAACCGTTTCACGCCAAGCCCTCGACATTGATTTAGTAACAAGATAGCAGTCATTGAGTTTTAGATAAAAGACTGTTTCACAGTTGGAAGCACAATAAATCAGTTTAACCCTTTCCCACATACTGACACATTTTAGTGCATCTGCAGCAGACAACTTTTGAAAACATTGTGACAAAGGAGAAATTGCTAATAATAAAATAATTCTCCTTTTGCCATAATGTTGTCAAATCTATTTTATACTAGAAGCTTTTCTGGAGACTTTCCATCCTTTTGCATAGATGTTTTCAAAGCAGTCTGCTTCAAATGTGTTCATGTGTGAAAGGGTTAAACTATGATTACCTATGCAGAGCAATAGATAAGAGGCATTTTTCATGTTCTAAAATCCTTATTTGACCTTCAAAACCTATGTTGTGGGTACTCAATAGAATCGTCACAGTGAGACGATTCTTTTGAGTACCCACAACATAGGATTTGGTTTAGTCATAAGGAAATAGTTAGGGTAAAAGACCTGTTCACTCCCTCTTATCTAAGTCCTCTGCCTATGTTTTACTTACTTTTCCCACGAGACAAGGCATGTTCATAGAGTTTGTAGCAAACCCCATAGGAAGTGTTATAGCAGCTTCTGTATCCAGATACTCAGCTACGAGATCATCTAACTCCTTATGGAGGTCCAAGTAACCTAATAATTAGATAATTACTCATTAATTAGCAAACCTAAATCCTATCACCCACCATATTAAACCTTTCCCACATACAACAATTCGGCAGCAGACGACTTTGAAAGTATCTTGGGAAAAGCATGGAAAAGCTCTATAAATGTAGGTGTAATTACTGAAAAGAGTTGAAAACATTATGGCAAAAGGAGAAATTGCTCATTTTGATTTTTGAGCAATTTCTTCTTTTGCCACAATGTTTTCAAAAAGCTGTCTGCTGCATGGGCGTCAGAAAGCGTCTATATGAGGCAAAGGGTTAAAACAAACTACCAAACAACTTGGACAAACAGATACAACTGCAATTGGATTCCAATATCTTCCTTAACAATATTCCTGAAATGATATTTTCAAATGCATTGAAAACAACTGACGAAAAAGTTTTATATTTGGAATGATCAAGTATAATCTCTAACCCTTTCCTGCATACAATAAATCAGCAACACAAAATCATTGAAAATATCTCGGGGAAAAACAGGGAATAATGAACGGATATCATTTTAATGAATAGAGTTGAAAACATGTGGCAAAGATTGTCCACTGCAGATGCGTCAAAATTAATCTGCAAGTGGGAAAGAGAAAAAAGAGTGTTGAGATTATGGTATGTGATTCCTAATGCAAATCCTCCAGAGTGTTAACAAGATTTTCCTTCTTTGGCCTATTAACCTATTTCTTTTTTTATGATAAAGTTTCAACATGTTCAAGTTAAAAATGCAGCATCCAGAGTGTTAAACAAGATTTCCCTTCAATCTGGCCTAGTCAACTAGTTTCTGACCCAATATGACCCATATTCAAACTTGACCTAGATATCATTCAGTCAAACAATCTGACAAAATATCAAGCTGCTGAAACCAAAAATGCAGCCTCCAGAGTGTTAACAAGATTTTCTTCAATTTGGCCAAGTGACCTAGTTTCTGAACCGGCATGACCCATATTCCAACTTGACCTAGATACCATTAAGATGACCATTCTGACTAAATTTTAAGCTGCTGAAGAGAAAAATGCAGCTTCTACAATGTTAACAAGATTTTCCTTCAATTTGACTTAGTGCCCCATATGTTTTCACCTGACATGACCCATATTTGAACTTGACCTACATATCATCAAGACAAACATTCTGATAAAGTTTCAACATGCTCAAAATAAAAAATGTTGCCTCCAAAGTGTTAACAAGATTTCCCTTCAATTTGTCCTAGTGAATTAGTTTTTGATCTCATATGGCCCAGTTTTGACATTGTCCATGATTTGATGGAGATGAATTCTCTGATAAACTTTCATGAAGATCGGATGCAAAATGTAGCCTAAAGAGTGTTGACGATGTACGGACGCTGGACAAAATTTGATCACAGGTGAGCTAAAAAGTTGAAAACATTGTGGCAAAGGGAGAAACTGTTCATTATAAACAATTTCTCCATTTTGTCACTATGTTTTCAGAAGTCATCTGCTTAACCCTTTCCCTTATATAGACGCTTTCTGATGCCTCTGCAGCAGACGGCAATATGAAGACATAGTGACAAAAGAAGAAATTGCTCAAAACGAGCAATTTCTCCTTTTGACACAATGTTTTCCACCTTTAGTCATAGGTTATCCATTCAATTATAGAGAATTTCTATCTTTTGACAAAATATGTTCAAAGTCGTCTGATGCAGAATTGTTGTATGAGGGAAAGGGTTAAGAGGCTTCAGAATGTGTCTATATGTGGGAAAACGTTATCGTAGGCAGACAGTAAAGATTATGATGAGCTTAGGCCATGTGCAGGTTCAACTAGACCCTTTATGTTAAAATGTAGATCACATACCTAGTTCTTGTCGACTCCCCCCTGTGTTAATGCCATACTTGCGGGTTGTGACGCTGGTATTGTCTGTACATGGTCCTTTATTATCAGAAAAACCAAGATAATTGTAGGACCCAAAGTTCAATAGGTTATGCTCCTCCTTTGTGTGTCTTAAAAATTAAAAAATTCAAACCAAAATTTAACCATTTTTCCTCATATATAATTGGTGTATAAAAGAACAATGAACACTATATATATATATCAACAAGAAATGTTGCAGGATAGCATAGCTTGCCAAGTGAGTGATTGATTGTAAATTTTCTAAAAAATTCAAGATGGAGAACAAAATATTTTGGTAAAAATGAAAAAGTGTAAATTATAGGCAGTTCCTCCTCTTCTCACACTATTTCCAAAATGTGTATATCAGCTGCATAAATGTTTCAATGAGGAAAAGAGTTGAATCTAATAATATTCTAGAGCATATAATTGGTGTATAAATAAGGAAAACAAGTTACATTTGGCAACAAGATTAGCAAGCCTTGCAAGAACTTGAAGACAAAGTTATTTAACTCTACTTATTGATTGATTGGGGTTTAACGACGTTTTCAACTATTTTTCAGTCATATCACGGCGACCAGTTCACCTACTCATGCGTTTCCTGGTTTTCACACTCCAGTAAACCACACAACATACTTTCCAAGCAACTGGCTGCTTTTCCTCTTAGACTGTTAAACAGCCCATTGGTGAAAGATGTCTACTTATTGACTAGAATAACAACTGTTAAGAAATTACAGTCCAACTTTGTTAACATGAATGTTTTTTTACCAATTTCTTTTCAAAATATTGTCACATCATGCTTGTAGAAATAAACATTTAAAGAGTTAAACCCTTTCCCACCTGAAGATACATTTTGACATATTTTGTCTAGATGTTTTTAAAGTCATCTGCTGCAGATTTGCTGTATGTGGGAAAGGGTTAAAGCAACACACATGTTAACAGATAGTAGAAATGTCAGACAGATTAAATGAATTAACCATTTCCAACTTTAGAGAGACATTTAATGTATCTATACCAGACAACTCGCAAATGGATAAATTGCTTATAATGTCTCAATTTACTACAATCATTTCAACTCTTTGCAATTCATAAACTGCTTTAAATATATCTTGGAAAGAATACGGAAAACATGTAAAATGAAAGTGTAATTACTGAAAAGAAGAATAACCCATTACTTTGATGCCTGCTGTTGCAGACGACGTTTGAAAACTTTGCAATAAAAGGTGAAATTGCTCAAAACCAGCAATTTCATCTTTTATTTCAATATTTTCAGCTCTTTTATCAAAATATCTTTCAGTTTTCTAGATTGTTGAAATTGTTCGTCGGATTATTGTAAAGCAGACGACCATTGAAAAGCCATGTGAAGTAATGGGTTAAAACATGGTGGCAAAAGGAGAAATTGCTCATCTTGAGCAATTTCTTCTTTTCTCACAATGTTTTCAAAATTAGTCGGCTGCAGAGACATCAGAAAGTGTCAACATGTGGGAAAGCTGATAGTACTAATCTTACTCATAGTTCCAGCCATAGTCGTGTGTAACTCTCTTCACCACCTTCATTCTCGCAGCTGGCACGCACTTCACTGGGCGCTCAAGGACGTCGGAAACCCTTCGAAATACATGTCGGGTGTAGAAGCCCTCCCAAGACTGGTATAGTGGGACAAAACCCTACAAAATATTAAGAATGCATTCAGTATAGTTTAACCCTTGCCCACATACGACAACTGTGCAGCAGACAACTTTAAACATATTTTTTTCAAGAAATGGTAAAATCTCTATAATTGAATAAAATTCCACTTAAAGTGGAAAACATTGTGGCAAAAGAAGAAATTGCTTGTTTTCAGCAATTTCTTATTTTGACACTATGTTTTCAAAAAGCCATCTGCTGCAGAGGCGTCAGAAAGCGTCAATATGAGGGAAAGGGTTAAGATCGAGTTTTACATTATATTTATTATCCCTTTACAACATTATACTAACACATTTGTTATGCCTCTGCAGCAGCCAACATTTGAGAACATTGTGGCAATACAAGAAACTGCTCATAATGAGATTATTTCTCCATTTGCCACAATGTTTTCAAAAGTTAAACTTATTATTCATAAAGATTTTCCATTTCAAAGGCGTCTGCAGCAGATTTGTTGTATGTTTCAAACTTTGAAAGTGTCAAAAGTTATCTGTTTGGAAGAATCCTAATTAGTACAAGTTAATTCATTGAATTGAGATACCCAACCCAACCATGATATATGTAATAAAGTTGAATGGGAATGGGGAAATATTGAGAGAATAAAAGTTTGGGTGTCCCTGGGTAACAGAAAATCATCTATCTTTCAACTGTGTATTGCCACCTAAAGGGTTGAAGAATAGTTGGCTATACTAAGGTGCAGTATATGAAGTTTTGATTCATTCGTACAGTATAATCTGCGTTTAGTATTTAGTAATTACAGCATATTTAACCTTTTCCCACATACAACGAATCTGCAGCAGACGACTTTGAAAATCTATATACAAAAAAACAAGAGAAAGTTGATGCAAGGCATCAATGTCGCCGGAAAAGACTGCATTGATTAATTTTTTAACACACATGTATTCTTGACTTTCATTAGTCTAAACATACACATAATGTTTTCATAAGGACTAATTCCAGGATTTTTGAAATTCCACATAGATCTACAAATTTCAGGATATCTTTTGGTCAGGATTTTGGATGTTTTGTATTTGTCAATAAAACCACAACAAATTAATACATTTTGGGATTTAAATCTACCTGCAATAAAAAGCTATTAAACCCTTTCCATGTCTGAAGCAACAATGAAAACCTTTAAATGCTTAAAACATTGAGAAAACGGTTAAATTGCTGAAGACATTAACTTCCTCCTTTTTAATAATAATTATAATAAATATTTCACAGATGTTAAAATTTATCCTCATATGTTTAAAAAGTAGACCACACTTGAAACAACATATCAGCTAAATTGTTTATATAAATCGTTGATGCATACAATATATGTTTGGCGCAAGAGAAATGCCAGTTGCGAGTCCCATTACTATTTAATAGGTGGCAAGTATGAAATTAATTGGGTGCGAAAGAGCAGTTTTTCTTTATTTCTAAATCTATTGTTTATCAGAGTTTGTTCTTCTCTTAATTTGTTTCAAGCCAAATAAACATTTAATATCACATATATTTAATCATTTAAGTGTGTAATATTAGCTATCTATCTGTAATAAGGTGTTTGAGCATTTTTTCAAAATGTTGACCTTTGTTTCAAGATCGAGTCGAGTGTCAGACATCGAAGAAAGTGAATAAAAAATCAGGCAAAGCTTTAGTGCATGTTTTATTCCACTGCATTCGAGAGAAAAAAGCGTTTCTATAGTATATTTCTTTCTCCTACATTCGACCCATGCACTCAATCGTGACGTTTAAGAAATCAATTTGTCGTGCGACATTTTTTGTCTGCGTAAGTCACTTTTCTAAGTTTACATGTTACTTCCGGTTACTTCGCTTTGTTTACATTTTGGCAATATGAAACTAGGTCACAAACTGAGGAAAAAGCGTTTCGACGTTCACGACCGATAAACAGGCTTATATTTGAGACATATTTTCACAAAAAAAAATCTTATTTGTTTCTGTTACCAGTTTATGTTGATACTTATCTATTAAAAGGAGAATTCGACGTGACTTACATAAAAGCAAGCAGGTGCGCGCATTGGTTAACGCACACACAGTAAGTACAGTAGTATATAGTAGCGTGTGCAAAATTTACACATCTATGCGGGCGGTACTCGGTAGTGACGTAATCAACAGTTCTAGGTTAGAAACAGTTCATATTTTAGATATACACGAGTTAACATTATCAAATGAATTCTTCACAAATCAAGACATATTTTTGAACATGAAAATAACATTCAGTAAGTTAACATTACTATTGAAAGTAGAATTTGACGTGATTTTTATTTCAATATATCTCAATATTGACATATAGCAGTTGGTTGCAAGTCTAGCAGGGACCACATTTGTCTTCGTAAATAAGACAAAAACACTTAAATGCAAGTCAACAAAATGAAACTAAAAATACCTAAAACATCGAAATGTTTATTCCATTTTAGATGTGTCATTACTTAGTGTTTTTAAACAAACACAATTGTAATATGTTCAAAACATCTTAATGTGTTTCTTTCCAATAATTATCCCTCCTCCCATGTGATTTCCGAAAAGCTATTAAAAATAGAAGTCGCGGGCTTCTGCCCGGCGACTAATGAAACAGCTCCATAAAAGATAGCTTACTTTAAGATAGCTTACTTTTAAAATTAAGTTGAAAACATTGTGGCCAAAGGAGAAATTGCTCATCATGAGCAATTTCACCTTTGGCCACAATGTTTTCAAAAGACGTCTGCTGTTATTGCGTCAAAATGCGTATGCATGTGGGAAAGGGTTAAACAGAATGCTGTGGGGGTTCTCAAGAGAATTGTCTCATAGATACGATTCGTTTGAGTATCTTCAACATAGGTTTTTGAGATTACTTAACCCTTTCCCTCATATAGACGCTTTCTGACGCCTCTGCAGCAGACGGCTTTTTGAAAACATAGTGACAAAAAAAGAAATTGCACAAAACGTGCAATTTCTCCTTTTGCCACAATGTTTTCCACTTTTTGTCATAGGTTATCCATTCAACTATGGAGATTTTCTATGTTTTGACAAAATACGTTCAAAGTCGACTGCTGCATTATTGTCGTATGAGGGAAAGGGATAAGGATCATGGAACATGTAAAAACAACACTTATCAATGATTTAATATCAATCAATATGTCTATTGCAATAAAGCAATATATTGAGGCCTTCATGCAAAATGGTTGTAACTCCATCTTGTATACGATGTTATTACAACTGTTCTGCTAGAAGCCATTGATCTCGGAGGCATATGGACCAAACATTTTGAAAAAATGAGGGGGGGGAAAAAAGAGAAAACATATTTTGACAAAAGGATCAACAATTTTCCTAGTTTATTCTCCATCACAAAATTCATTTGATACATTTTACTTTCTCTTATATATATGCAGAGGTCCAGATAAGGAGAGGTATTCAGCTCCTTTTCCCACCATTTCTCTCTCATTATTAAAGCAAACCCTATATTGTGGGTACTCAAAATAATCGTCTCACTGAGACGATTCTTTTGAGTACCCACAGCATAGGGTTTAAGAGTCAAATAAGGATTTTAGAACATGCAAAACGCCCCGTATCTAGAGCCCTGTATATGCAAATTTTCTTTATTCAGAGGAATCTATCTAATCATGCAATCTGGTGATGGGTTTATGGGCAGATGCATTTTAACATAGTTGCTGCAGACAACTTATGAAAACATTATCAATGATTATGGCGAAACAAGAAATACTGCTACTCATAATTAACATTTTCACCTAAATCAACAAAGTTTTTTAAATCAATTGGATAGATTTTTTATTTTAAAGAGGATTTCAAAAAAAATTGCCTAGCTGTTTTATAAGGTTGCCTCCTGTACATTTGTTGCATGTGGGAAAGGGTTAACGGAATGCAAATCATATGCAAAACGTGTTCTGCTTACAAATGCTCCCTCTGTATTAGAGTGTTGGAACTAGCCCCATTTACATGGAAAATCTCTCCATGTAAATATCACATCAAAGCGTGCAGCAATATTATCTTGATGTTAATAGTCCTGGAGGACCTTGTAGTTGGCTCTAAGAAACATGTCAGACTTTCTTAACTATATACCGAATATGTTTATCCCTTTCCCTCATACAGACGCTTTCTGATGCCTCTGCAGCAGACGGCTTTTTGAAAAACATAGTGACAAAACAAGAAATTGCACAAAACGTGCAATTTCTCCTTTTGCCACAATGTTTACCACTTTTAGTCATAAGTTATCCATTCAATTATAGAGATTTTCTTTTCTTTGACAAAGTATGTTCAAAGTCATCTGCTGCTAAATTGTTGTATGTGGGAATTAAAGGTTTATACATGTCTGCTTTTAAAACATGTATCTGGAGAAGCAAATATTTCAACTTTATAGATAGGAGTAAATTTTGACATCCAGTTAAAAACAATGTAGCAAAAGTAGAAATTTTGGGTTTAAGCATTTTCTGCTTTTCCCACAATGCTTTCATAAGCATGTTGTGGTGTCAATAATCGTCTGTATTGGATTAACAAACAAACTGACATTTCCCTTCTGGGGGGGGATAATTTCAATTCAGAATTAGAAAAAAAATGCACAGGCTTCGACTACATTTAGGGTTCAGTAGTTATTATCCCTTTCCCCCATACGACAATTCTGCAGCAGACGACTTTGAACGTATTTTGTCAAAAAATAGAAAATCTCTATAATTGAATGGATAACCTATGACAAAAAGTGGAAAACATTGTGGCAAAAGGAGAAATTGCACGCTTTGTGCAATTTCTTCTTTTGTCACTATGTTTTCAAAAAGCCGTCTTCTGCAGAGATGTATAACCCTTTCCCTCATACGACAATTCTGCAGCAGACGACTTTGAACGTATTTTGTCAAAAAATAGAAAATCTCTATAATTGAATGGATGAACCTATGACAAAAAGTGGAAAACATTGTGGCAAAAGGAGAAATTGCACGTTTTGTGCAATTTCTTCTTTTGTCACTATGTTTTCAAAAAGCCGTCTTCTGCAGAGATGTATAACCCTTTCCCTCATACGACAATTCTGCAGCAGACGACTTTGAACGTATTTTGTCAAAAAATAGAAAATCTCTATAATTGAATGGATAACCTATGACAAAAAGTGGAAAACATTGTGGCAAAAGGAGAAATTGCACGTTTTGTGCAATTTCTTCTTTTGTCACTATGTTTTCAAAAAGCCGTCTTCTGCAGAGACGTCAGAAAGCGTCTATGAGGGAAAGGGTTAACTGGCTGTGATTTAGCGAAAATTTACTACATTTACCCTTTACCCATGCATTTTGATGCATTCCCAACGGAAGACTTTTGAAACCATTTTGACAAAAGGAGCAATAGCTCAAAATTAGCAATTTCTCCTTTGGCTACCTTTTGACTTATTTCATTAGAATTATTTTCATTTTTAAATAGAGATTTCCCAAATTGTTGACGAAATAATATAAGTAAATACTTTCAAAGTCGTCTGATGCAGATTTGTTGAATGTGGGAAAAGGTTAACCCTTTACCTCATACGACAATTCTGCAGCAGACGACTTTTAACATAGTTTATTAAAAAATAGAAAATCTCTATAATTGAATGGATGAACCTATGACTAAAAGAGGAAAACATTGTTGCAAAAGGAGAAATTGCTCGTTTTGAGCAATTTCTTCTTTTTGTCACTATAGTATGTTTTCAAAAAGCTGTCATCTGCAGAGGCGTCAGAAAGCGTCTATATAAGGGAAAGGGTTAAATAGAGATTTCCCAAATTTTTGACGAAATAATACTTTTAAAGTCATCTGATGCAGATTTCTTGAAGGTTGAGATACTTACCGGTATTTTGGGCTCCAAACAAGCATTTTCTTTCAAAAGACCTAATGTATTTAGAACATCCCTGATGTGACCGATCAATACAACCAGTCCATAACAGATGTATGTGAAAATGGCTGCATATAGTGGTGTCTCCTCAAATGATTCCCAATAGTCTTCCTTCCAAGCATCTGGGTTTTTCTGAAAGAGAGTGGAAGTCATATGATCCTCTGAGAGCTCTAGATAAGGAGCATTTTGCTTGTTCTAAAATCCTTACTTCATCCGCTAACCCTATGTTGTGGGTACTCAAAGGCATAGTCTCAATGAGACGATTCTTTTGAGTACCCACAGCATAGGGTTTGATTGGATAATAAGAGATATTGTGGGGAAAAGAGCTCTAGATAAGGAGTGCTTTGCAAGTTCTAAAATCCTTACTTTATCCGCTAACCCTATGTATGTTGTGGGTACTCAAAAGAATCGTCTCAATGATATTGTGGGGAAACGAGCTTTTAAACTCGGCCTCCTTATCTGAACCTCTGTATCCTTATATAATATATTTGTTTTTCAAATATATATATCAAGAAACTAGATTGATTTGGGTTTAATGCCGTTTTCAACAAATTTTCAGTCATAGCACGGTGACCAGTTCACCTACTCATGTGTTTCCTGGCTTTCTCACATCAGTATTCCACACAATATTCTTTCGAAGCAACAGACTGCTTTTTCACAGAGACTGATAGTGGAAGACGAATAACGCTGGTCACAGCGACTTTTGTTAAACGTCGGAAATAATGTAGCCAAGCTGGGGTTCGAATTCACAACCCCTAAATTGACAGCTCCAGGCGCAAACGACTGAGCTACCGGGAAACTAACTAGATCAAACAAACTAGATCGTAATGCTTTTTGTTTGAATGGCACGGTTCAAAAACCAGTAGCAAGTACTTCATCTTGTACATGTAGGTAGCAAATTCATTTGTCAGGTAGCAATTGCATGATAAACAATAACATAAGGAAGTTTTAATTTAATTTATCTAATGACTTGAGATTATTTGTTTAAAATCGATATGTGTATTCACTTAAATGGTTGGTGGAGTTCTTATTGTCTGGTGGAGTTCTTATTGTCTGGTGTATTGTTATGCGTAAACCAATCACCTTTACAATTTGTTTGTTTGTTTGTTTGGAGTTTAACGCCGCTTTCAACAGCTTTGGTCATATCACGGCGGTCAGTGCACCTACCCATGTTTTCCTGGCTTTCCCACACCAGTACTTACACAACATTCTTTCGAAGCCACTGACTACTTTCTCACATAGATCAGAGGTGAGAGGCAATGGAAAACATCGCCCGAAAGAATGTCGCCGCAACCGGGTATCGAACCCGTGACCTCCAGATCACGAGTCAGATACGCTACCAATTGAGCTACCCGGCCGGGCTTGTTTGTTTGAACAAATTGATAAATCACTGTGTAATTTAGCTTCATTACACACAGATAGGAACAGAAGCAATAAGCGAAAAACAAACTTGAGCCATTTTCTTCAGGTAGCTAGTTTTTGCTACTGACTTTTTGGGCAGGTAGGAAGTTCCAAACAAGAGGACCATGATGGTCCTATATCGCTCACCTGATTTAATCAAACTTAAAAAGTTTTCAGTGTTCTTTCCCCTAAATGAGTCTATGAAAAAAAAGTGACCCCAGCCGAGGGGTCATTTTTGACCCCAGGGCTATAATTTGAACAATCTTGGTAGAGGTTCACTAGATAATGCTACATACCAAATATCAAAGGCATGGGCCTTCTACTTTTAGACAAGAAGATTTAATCTTTTTTTGAAAACATAGTGACAAAAGAAGAAATTGCTCAAAACGAGCAATTTCTGCTTTTGCCACTATGTTTTCCGCTTTTAGTCATAGGTTATCCATTCAATTATAGAGATTTTCTATTTTTTGACCAAATATGTTTAAAGTCGTCTGCTGCAGAATTGTTGTATGAGGGAAAGGGTTAAGCCTTGAGTATGATATTATAAAAGTTGACTGCTGTTAACCCTTTCCCTTATATAGATGCTTTCTGACGCCGCTGCAGCAGACAGCTTTTTGAAAACTTGCAATTTTTCCTTTTGCCACAATGTTTTCCGCTTTTAGTCATAGGTTATCCATTCAATTATAGAGATTTTCTATTTTTTGACCAAATATATGTTCAAAGTCTTCTGCTGCAGAATTGTTGTATCAGAGAAAGGGTTAAGCCTTTAGTATGATATTATAAAAGTTGACTGCTGTTAACCCTTACCTCATATACACACTTTCTGACGCCGCTGCAGCAGACAACTTTTTGAAACAAGAGGGCCATGATGGCCCTGGAATCGCTCACCTGATATTTTTTTTTCACTTTAGCTATATAAGCCCCGCCCCTGGCGGCCATAGTTTACGACAAATCAACTTGGCTTGAAGGAATCTGATAGAGGGTCACCCTAGGAATATTTCTACAAAATTATTTGAAAATCGGCCTGACACTTTCGGAGAAGAAGATTTTTTAAGTTTTCACTATAGCCATATAAGGCAAAATAGCCCCGCCCCCCCTGGTGGCCATGTTTTTTGACCAATCAACATGGCTTGAAGGAATCTGAAAGAGGGTCACTTAAGTAACATTTCTACAAAATTATTTGAAAATCAGGCTGACACTTTCGGAGAAGAAGATTTTTTAAGTTTTCACTATAGCCATATAAGGCAAAATAGCCCCGCCCCCCTGGCGGCCATGTTTTTCGACTAATCAACTTGGCTTGAAGGAATCTGATAGAGGGTCATCCAAGGAACATTTCTACAAAATTATTTGAAAATCGGCCTGACACTTTTGGAGAAGAAGATTTTTTAAGTTTTCCCTATAGCCATATAAGGCAAAATAGCCCCGCCCCCCCCCCCCCCCCCCCCTGGCGGCCATGTTTTTCGACCAATCAACATGGCTTGAAGGAATCTGACAGAGGGTCATCCAAGGAACATTTCTACAAAATTATTTGAAAATCTGCCAACCAGATTGGGAGAAGAAGATTTTTTAAGTTTTCACTATAGCCATATAAGGCAAAATAGCCCCGCCCCCCTGGTGGCCATGTTTTTCGACCAATCAACTGGCTTGTAGGAATCTGATAGAGGGTCATATAAGGAACATTTCTACAAAATTATTTGAAAATTGGCCTGACACTTTCGGAGAAGAAGATTTTTTAAGTTTTCACTATAGCCATATAAGGCAAAATAGCCCCGCCCCCCCTGGCGGCCATGTTTTTCGACCAATCAACATGGCTTGAAGGAATCTGACAGATGGTCATCCAAGGAACATTTCTACAAAATTATTTTTAAATCTGCCAACCAGTTTGGGAGAAGAAGAATTTTGAAGTTTTTTTCATTTCGTTGCCATGGAAACCAGAATTCTGCATGGATCCCAAAAATTTTAAGGAAATCTGGTGAGGTCATTGAGAGGATGCTTTCTGTGAAGTTTCATCCCAATTGACCCACCGGTTACTGAGGAGAAGAAGTTGACGCACGATGGACGACGCACGACGGACGTCGGACAACAATAACTCACCTTGAGCAAAGCTCAGATGAGCTAAAAATAGAGACACAAATAGTAATTCTTCTTTTGCCACAATGTTTTCCGCTTTAAGTCATAGGTTATCCATTCAGTTGTAGAGATTTTCTATTTTTTGACCAAATATGTTCAAAGTCGTCTGCTGCAGAATTGTCGCATGTGGGAAAGGGTTAAGCCTTTAGTATGATATTATAAAAGTTGACTGCTGTTAAAATAGTTCCAGAAAAGAATTTGAATTCTGACCAAATATGTTTTATTTTCAGATAGAGTAGAAAGCCAATTTTGCAACAGTCAGCTGTATTTATAAGGGAAGGATGAAATATCAGCTGGTTGCAAGCTGAAATATAATCCTTCCTGTATGTGTATTGTTATTTAATGGCCAATACACTGCAACCCAGATTCCCAAGCTTTACAGGTAAACTTGTAAATGAGTTCATGCTAAATAGGTGCAAATGCACCTTGTTTAAATAGATACATACAGCATAGTTATATATGGCATTACAGCTACATTTCAAAATCAATTTGACCACATAATGAAGAACAGACACACCCTTGTTTTAATGAGTATAACTAATTAGCCTAGTTTACACCAGGGACAATATATACACGGTCCCTGTTTACACATACATATATATACTAAATTAAACCCTTTCCAACATATAGACATGTATTATCCTGACACCAGCCAGTCAGTAATATTATAAAGTGTTAACCAACAATTCTGAATGCAATAACTCCCATTTCTTTTAAAAGTCTTTGGTATGTCCTGGCAAGGGATCGAGTTACATTGCAACACGTACATAAGCTTTTGTTTTACATGTTGGTTGGTTGATTCGAGTTTAATCCTGTTATTAAAAGTATTTTAGTTATATCATGGCAGCCAACTTATTTAACCAATTTTTTGCAAAATTATGCCATCAATTCAGCCAGGATTGTACCAATAAAAAAAAGAGTAAAAATTAAAAAAAAACACTGCTCAACACTCTGTGGTACAAAGAGATAGTGCTCATAATTGATGAGGCAAAGGGTTAATTAACCCTTACCTTCATACGGCAATTCTGCAGCAGTCGACTTTAAACATATCTTGTCAAAAAATAGAAAATCTCTATAATTGAATGGATAACCTATGACTAGAAGTGGAAAACATTGTGGCAAAAGGAGAAATTGCTTGTTTTGAGCAATTTCTTCTTTTGACACTATGTTTTCAAAAAGCCATCTGCTGCAGAGGCGTCAGAAAGCGTCTAAATGAGGCAAAGGGTTAATTAAAGAATGTCACACACACACACCGAGTCAGAAAAACTGAAAAGTTAACCCTTTCTTAAATGCAGACAATTTATGAAAATATGTCGCATAAGAAATTGCTTACCGGTAATTTAAAATTATGCTATAATTCCAATAATTAAAATTTCTTTTACAAAGATTTTCAACATTTTTGCCAAGATATGTTTTAAAAGTCGTCTGCAGCAGAATGTTGTCTGTGGAAAAATGTGATGGCAATCGATGCATCCCCCCAAAAATGAATGGTAATGGGAATGGTGGCTAGTCTATAAATGCCCTTAGGAAAGTCATTTATTAAGATATCAATCTGGTTAGCCAAGGGGAGACACATTGACACAAATTACCACAAGTTATTTGTTCACAATGTATCGGGTTTCTGTATGCATTTTTTCCTCGTTATAAACTGCATTTCCTACATAGTTTTACATTTGAACCTTTTCCTCATGCAACAAATGTGCAGCAGATGACCTTGGGTGATCTACATGTACATGTAGACAAAAATATGAAAGTTTTCCACAAATGATACTTTAATTATTAACCCTTTCCCTCATATAGACGCTTTCTGACGCCTCTGCAGCAGACGGCTTTTTGAAAACATAGTTACAAAAGAAGAAATTGCTCAAAACAAGCAATTTCTCCTTTTGCAACAATGTTTTCCACTTTTAGTCATAGGTTTTCCATTAAATTACAGAGATATTCTATTTCTTGTCAAAATATGTTCAAAGTCGTCTGCTGCAAAATTGTCGTATGAGGGAAAGGGTTAAATAGAGTTGAAAACATTGTGGCAAAAAAGGCATAAATTGCTCATTATAATCATTTTCTCCTTTTGCCACAATGCTTTCACAAGCATTCCGCTGCAGAGGCGTAAGAAAGTTTCTGTATTTGGAACAGGGTTACAATTAAATGACGCCATAAATATGAATTTTACTTCATTTCATACAAATTCTGATTCTTTTCCTCAATATATATTCATCTATGAGTGGTTTCAATGTACCTCTCTTATGTTTTCCACTTTTAATCATTAGGTTATAAATCTGTTCAATTATAGAGATTTTCTATTTTTTGACAAAATATGTTCGAAGTCGTCTGCTGCAGACTTGTCGTATGAGGTAAAGGGTTAAGTTTATCAGAAGGCAAAAAATTGAAAGGCAAAATTACTCAAAAAAAGCAACTTCTCCTTTTACTAGAATGATCTGGATGTGGGATATGAAAAAATAGGTTTTATTGAATATGAAAACATAAGTTTTATTGAATATGAAAAAATAAGTTTTATTGAATCGAGTTGATGCATCATGGTGGAAAGAGAACTAGCAATAATTGCTCCTTCTTCAACGACTTTTTAAAAGTAGACTGTTACAAAAAAGGCTTCAGATTTGTAAATCAAATTTTGATTTATTGGGGTTTTACGCCGCTTTCAACATTATTTCAGTTATATCACGGCGACAGTTGACTTATGCATGATCCCTGAAACAAACCAGTACTAGGCTAGAAAACGTGCCTTGCCCAAGGGCACTCCACCATGACCATCGTGCCGCGACTGGGGATCGAACCTGGGACACCAGGTTTCAAATCCCCGACGCTTAAAACAATCGACCACGGCGGATTCCTAAATTGCATTTAAATGTTGAAAGTTAAACTTAATGAAAATTAATATATATATTTTTTAAACCTTTCGTACATGTATGCAGACACATTTGGACATATTTGCAGCATACAAATATTGAAAATCTTGCTGAATATTATGTTTTCAACACTATTCAGTAAACATATTAGCATTTATGGAAATTTTTTCATCGTTTTGCCTAGATTTGTTCAAAGTAGCCTGCTGCAGATTTGTGTGTAATACACATGCTCTTGTCCATTCATCCCGACACCACTGACCAGCAAGTCTGTCATAAATCTAACCCAACCCCACGATCCTGAGGGCAAAGAAGGGGAACCATTACTACCATTTAAATAGTTAGGATGCCGCATCCTATGTGTATGTTCTAGTGCAGTCGGAAAGGGTTAAGAACATTTACAAACGTTTATAAATGATAAAACATTTTTGATATACATTAAACTAGTCCCCCATGTGAAATTGTAACCCTTGCCTATAAAACAGATTACTCTTGTAAGCAATTTTGCAAAAGGAGAATTTCCTGACTGAAAACTTCTTAACAAAATTATGGAAAATATTGCCATTACTATAGCATTGGAGATGGTACATTCAAATGCGCCACACAACCACAGTTTGGCAAAAATACAGTAAAGGTGAAGTCACTCTAAAACCATATTGAAGTATGAATTTATCATTGGGATAGACCAATGTAGTTTATTTTAGTGCACTGAAAGGACATTTATAAATCTTCAGGCTTAGTAACTGTTGAGATTGCAACAGTCAGCAAAGATTAGAATTCAATGTGTGATCATGTTTTCAAAATCAATAGGGTTATCAAGAATGATAGTGTTACGTCACAAACCCTTCTATCAACAGACAACCTAAATGACTAATAAGGGCATCTTACTTTCATAACAATTTAAACATACCCCCCCAATCCAATAATCAATAATCATTTCTCTCATGCAACAAATTTGCAGCAGATGACTTTGATAATATTAAGAGAAAATCCTCTCTATACAAATTTTTAGTTTTAGAACAGAGTTGAAAACATTGAGATAAAAGAAGAAATTACTCATCATGAACAATTTTTCTTGTTGGCCTAGTGACCTACTTTACATGTAGAAGGCAATATGACCTATATTCGAACTTGACCTAGATATCATTAAGACAAACATTATGGTGAAATTTCAATATCTCCAAGTCAAAAAAAATGCAGCCTCCCGAGTGTTAACAAGATTTTCCTTCAATTTGACCTAGTTTTTGACCCAATATGACCCATATTCAACTTTGGCCTAGATATAGTTTAGACAAACATTCTGAATTTTTTTAAAGCTTCTGCAGAAAAAAGTGCGTCCTCTAGATTGTTAACAAGATTTTCTATCAATTTGGCCCAGGGACCTTGTTTTTGACTTTACATGACCCATATTCAACATATCATCAAAACGAAAAGTTGAAAAGTCGTGTTGATTCGTGCTCGACCTTGTGGTTTATGCAAATTTCTTAACCAAACACGACCCTCATACGACCAAACACGACCCTCATACAACCTTCATACGACTGAACATGACACTCATACGACCGTCATAAGATATTCATATGATACAACACAATTTAACCTCATTTAACATGACCCCAATACGACTGTCATACGACGCCCATACGACTTAACACGAATCGACACGACTGCCATACATTAAACACGAATCATTAAGATGTCCATACGACTACGAAAATAAACACGATCTCCAAACAACTGAGCAAGCCCTTCAGACGTCATTTTTTTGTTTATTTTGGTCATGTGGGTCATGTAGTAATTATAAGCTGCATTGAAACAGCATTTCTGTGTCAGTCTTCACCATGTTCAACAACGAACAAGACCCGCAAGAAGCAGCTTTGGAGGAGGAGGAAGTACTTCTTGTAGCTATTGCTTTGATGGTGAGGATTAGGAGGCAGCGAAGGCGTCGCAGAGTGAGGAACAGGAAGAGATTCTGGGTTCGACCATGGTTGTTGAGGAGACCTCTGTATGGGCAGTATGAACACCTAATGCAAGAACAGTATCGTGAAGATGTGAATACATTTACCAACTTCTTGCATCTCACTCCGTTGATGTTCTTGGAACTAGTAGAATGCGTTGGTCCTCGTATTGAAAAAAAGGACACCTTCTGAAGAAAAGCCCTAGACCCTGGGCTTTGCCTAGCTATAACACTGCGTTATATGGCTACTGGAGACTCCTACCGATCACTTCAATATGGTTTTAGAGTGACTGCTAATACCATCTCTACGATTGTCTACGAAACATGTGAGGCTATTGCACAAGAGTACATAGAAAGAGTTCATGCAGACACCAAAAACCCCATCCATGGTTGGTGGTGAAAGATGATTCCCTTTCAAAGTTTGGAGGAGCTTCCGTTTCAGCAGACTGAGGTTTATCATGGCTGTAGAATGAGCTTTCACTTTCAGGGGGTTTCCCACCTTTTCACTCATAAAGTGTCACGTGATGGGCTTTTCCGGTCGTATGAAAAACGTATGGATTTCGTGTTGAGGCGTATGGGAGTCGCATGAAAGTCGTGTTGAATCGTGTTAAAACGTAGGAAGGTTGTATGAGTTTCTTCCTACGCTACCCAACACAACTGAACGCGACTGAACACGATCTTCATATGACTGAACACGATCTTTATATGATTGAACACGACTGTCATACAACCTTCATATTACTGAACAAGACTTTTCAGCTCGGTTTAAATTGTGTTATAAATTTTTGCATTACATACGTCCACAAGCGACTGACCACGAATGAACATGAATGAGTGCGCGACCTTCATACGTTCTAACACGATTAAAGGAAAAACTTATAATCATGTTCATTCGTGAATGTGAGATAGGGGCTTAAGAGTGTTAACAAGATTTTCCTTTAATTTGGCCTAGTGACATTTTTTTTGACTCGACATGACCCATATTCAACATGGCCTACATATCATCAAGACAAACATTCTGACAAACTTTAAATATTCTTAAGTTAAAAATGCAGCCTCCTGAGAGCTAACAAAATTTTCCTTCAATTTGGCCGAGTGACCTAGTTTTTGACCCAATATCAAGTTGGTTTTTTATCAGCCATTTTCAAAATTGATCTAGATATCAATAAGACAAATATTCTGTTAAAGTTGTTTCAACATGCTCAAGTTAAAAATGCGGCCTCTGGAGTCTTAACAAGGTTTTCCTTCAATTTGACCTACATACATGTAGTGACCTAGTTTTTAACTGGATATGACCCATATTCGAACTTGGCCTACATATATTATCAAGACAAACTTTCAATATTTTTAAGTTAAACATGTAACCTCCAGTGCTAACAAGATTTTACCTTCAATTTTGCCTAGTGACCTATTTTTTTACCCATTATGACCCATATTCCAACTTGACCTAGATATCATTTAGACCAACATTTTAAGCTGCTAGGGCAAAAATTGTAGCCTCTAAGAGTGATAACAAGATTTTCCTTTAATTTGGTCTAGTGACCTAGTTTTTGACTTGACATGACCGATATTCGAACTTGGCCTACATATTATCAAGACAAACATTTTCCTTCAATCTGACCTTGTGACCTAGTTTTTGACCTCATATAGCCCAGTTTCAAACTTGTCCTAGATTTGATGGAGATAAATGTTCTGATCAACATTAATAAAGGTTGGATCCAAAATGTAGCCTTTAGAGTGTTAACAAGACAATTATTGATGACGTACGACGGACGGACAGAGGACTAAATGTGATCACAATAGCTCACCTTTAGCACAGGTGAGCTTAAAAAAGATCACCACCAGCTATTCTAAATTAATCATTGGCTGATCAATTTTGAAATAAATATAGCAGCATTCTTAACCCTTTCCCAGATATAGACGCTTTCTGACGCCTCTGCAGCAGACAGCTTTTTGAAAACATGGCGACAAAAAAAAGCAATTACTCCTTTTGTCAATAAGTTTCGACTCCATTCAATTTTTGTACTTTCATTTATTACTTAAAGGGAGACTTTACCAAATGTTTTCAAGTATGTTTTCAAAGTCGTCTACGGCACATTTGTTGTATGTGGGAAAGGGTTAAAATAAATCACAACTTCAAGCTTTGATATTATAAATTCAGAAAATAAAAACCTTGGAATTTCTTTTAAGTATACTCTTCTCATCTTGTAATATAAGAAAGGGATAGTTGATAACAAAAAAAGGTATTTGAAGAAGGAAAAATGCAGAAAAAAAGTACACTCTTTCTTACAATGTTAACCCTTTCCCACTATAGACCCTTCCTGACGCATCTGCTGCAGATAACTATTGAAAACATTGTGACAAAAGGAGAAATTGGTCTTAACTAGCAATTCTTACTTTTGACGCAATGTTTTCAAATCTATTCATTAATTTACTTTTATTCATAGAAATCTCCCATACGTTTGCCTTATTAATTTCAAAGTCACCTGCTGCCTATATGTTGTATGTGGAAAAGTGTTCATAAGATATTCTGCTGAAGATGCCGGATGCCAAATATAGGTGTTCTATGGTCGAGGATAAAACTTGTACAGGGGATGTCCAGGTTAACCCTTTCCCTCATATAGACGCTTTCTTACGCCGTTGCAGCAGACGGCTTTTTGAAAACATAGTGACAAAAGAAGAAATTGCTCAAAACGAGCAATTTCTCCTTTTGCCACAATGTTTTCCACTTCTAGTCATAGGTTATCCATTCAATTATGGAGATTTTCTATGTTTTGACAAACTACGTTCAAAGTCGTCTGCTGCAGAATTGTCGTATGAGGGAAAGGGTAAAGCACCATAAACTATCATCAAATCATCCATGAAGGAGAGAATTTACAACCTTTTATAGTGCAAATATAACATAGTGATAAAATTTGCAAACATGGAGATGGGCAGCCTAAATACAGTTCAATGATTTTTCTTTATAAATTGCATAATATGAGTATAAGATCTTCAATAAGCTCTGCCAAATTTGCAACTTTGCTTTTATATATCTTTAACCCTTTCCCTCATACGACAATTCTGCAGCAGACGACTTTGAACATATTTTGTCAAAACAAAGAAAATCTCTATAATTGAATGGATAACCTATGACTAAAAGTGGAAAACATTGTGGCAAAAGGAGAAATTGCACGTTTTGTGCAATTTCTTCTTTTGTCACTATGTTTTCAAAAAGCCGTCTGCTGCAGAGGCATCAGAAAGCGTCTATATGAGGGAAAGGGTTAAATAATCCTTTCATTGGGACTTGTAAGTAAACTCCTTTCCCTCATACAACTAGCCTGCAATAGAAGACGCTGAACAAATATGGAAATTATTGTTTGTGAAAATTAAAAATAAATTTGAATATATTATGTATTGTATTTGAAACATTTCAGAAAAAATAGAAATTGTTGAATTCATATGAACAATTTCTCTGTTAAAAGTTAAACTTACAAGTATATTTTTAAATTGATTGAGAAACAAGTTTTGAGCTTAATTCATCCCGAACAATACCTGCTTTCTAGAGATCTACTTAACCCTTTCCCTCATACAACAAGTCTGCAGCAGACGACTTTGAACTTATTTTGTCAAAACATAGAAAATCTCCATAATTGAATGGATAACCTATGACGAAAAGTGGAAAACCTTGTGGCAAAAGGTGAAATTGCACGTTTTGTGCAATTTCTTCTTTTGTCACTATGTTTTCAAAAAGCCCTCTGCTGCAGAGGCGTCAGAAAGCGTCTATATGAGGGAAAGGGTTAACAAGTTCTTGTGCCATTTTCATGGATAATCCTAAAAACAGAGAGCTCTATGAAGCGCAGGTGTTTCAAAATGAACCTGTAGCGGGGTAAATTACCCGACTAATAAAGCCCCTTTACCCGGCTACTTTAAACAGAGTTTCCTTTACCCCTGCTGGGGGAGGACCCCCCTGACCCCGCCTACTTTCAATTACTATCCTGCTACTCTAAAACAAAATGAAACCCCTGCTGAAAGAGGATTGAACCTGGTACCTGCAATTGAGAATCAGAGGCCTATGCTATATCGCCGCACTAAAAGACGCAGTATTTACCACAATTATTCAATACGTTTGTTAAAATCTTCTATAGCAATTGTATCAAAATGTACATGTATCTTAATGTGGGAAAAGGTTACATTCTTGCACTGTACAGGAATGTAATACAAAGGCTGAAATAACTCAATAAATGTGATTAATATAAGTTTTCATTGTTGTTATAATTATTATTTAATTTTATGTATCTTATATTCTGTTATTTAAGCAAATTTCATATATAATTATTGTTATTAAGTTATCTTCGTCTTCTTCCAGTTTTTGGACATGGCCCACTTTGGGGACTATTCCGTATTACATTTCTGTACAAATATTCGTGTACATTACACATAAGATTAGCCCAGGTTTCTATACTTCAATATGATCTCATTTTAAGACAGACTGTACATGTAAGTATCTAATTTCTAAATCAATATATTGAGTCTAATTTCTAGGGGTAGGACAATCCAGTAATTTTGTCATTAATTTGGTAATTAATTTAATAAGGTGTATATCTCAAGATCAGAAGAGGGCCATTGACCGTCACTATTATCTTGTCTTTGCAGATCATTTGGCACTATTATCTCCCACTCTCACATTGAGAAAAAAGCAGCAAGGTTAGACCTCTTCATCATTTAATATTAATTCTTCTCAAAAGAATATGTAAAATATCAAATCTTTCGTTTATTTTCTCAACATCAAATGAGGTGTGCCAAAACCGAGTTTCTATACAGCTTACATCACGTAGGATACTGTACTTGTAATGATTGCATTACTTTCATAACTGATTATCAAATTAATAGAAAAAAGGTGTAAGCTAAATTTACTTATTTAATGTATATATCTATATTTTTTCTTTAGGAATATGTCACAATGAAAAGAAGTGTTTACCAGTGAAGTTATTGCGAGATCGAATGTTTATAAAATAAGCCTTATTTAGTTATTATATAAATGGTGCTTTATCGCATCATCAATTCAGGATGCCGCAAGCTACTTGAATCACAATCATACAGTATTTGTTTAAATAAAGCTAATTATGTAATTACCTTATTCGATTTTCCATTCTTCGCATGCCCATTTAATTTATGTGTAATTCCGTTTTTTTCCCCATTTATGTAGAGAGAATCTCCAGACATTTCTACACCAGCAACCATCTTTACACGATATAACCTCTGACCCTGAAACGGAACGTCATATATGTAGTTAAAAATAGATCGTACGATTCGTATCATGCGGGCGTGTGCTGTCAACTTAGACTAGCTACGAATCACTTTTCGTATAATTACATTCTCCCATACTAACTTTTAACACAATACACTTAATTAATTAATGACTTGCGACTACTTTTGTTACACAGTTTCATACATTAAAAATATTATGACAAAAGATTTGTTTTTTAATGTACATGTTAGCGTATGCCTAGATTTAAATTTAGATGGAAAAAACCCCAGAAAGTAATGCATCTAGATACATCTACATTATTTTGGTAAAATTGATCGAAAAGTAAAACTCGATATGTAGTGCTAGGCTACGTTGTAAGCTGCATAACCATTTCCCTCATATAGACGCTTTCTGACGCCTCTACAGCAGACGACTTTTTGAAAACATAGTGACAAAAGAAGAAATTGCTCAAAACGAGCAATTTCTTCTTTTGCCACAATGTTTTCCACTTTTAGTCATAGGTTATCCATTCGATTATAGAGATTTCCCATTTGTTGATAAATTATGTTCAAAGTCGTCTGCTGCAGAATATGTGCAGAATTGTCATAAAGCAGAGGAAAAGAGTTAAATTCATTCATTAATGTGTGACGTTCAGAGTTATATATTGTGACCTTGACTGGGCTTTTTCCTGTGTACTAAGTTACCTACAACGTTAGCAATCACATTGTGCAGTGCTCCCGTGTTTCTCTAGGCTTTCTCAATCGTATACTGAAGATAGCAGGCTACGTTATGACCATAACAATTCCAGATGATCGACATATAAATAGGTTATGTAGGCCTATACCTATAAACTTCTAAATGACTGCATCGACCATTTAAAGTAAACTTTAGTTTATAAATAGTGGTTTTAACATTTTCTCCTAGATGTTTTCAGAGTCAGCTTTGTCGTGACAACTGTTGCACAGTATGACTAATATACATATTTTGTTCTATAATTTGTTCTATATTTTTGTTTTGTTTGCCAAATGGCTGTATTACAAAGTGCGAGGGACAAATTTATGAAGATCTATTCAATAAAATGATTTGTTCCATAAATATAATGAATTTATTAAATTTTAAAAAGATATGTATGGACTAAACTAAATTATTTGTTCCATAAATATAATGAATTTATTAAATTCAAAAACATATGTATGGACTAAACTAAATGATTTGTTCCACAAATAGATATAATGAATTTATTAAATTCAAAAACATATGTATGGACTAAACTAAATTATGTTCAATAAAAAATGCTCGATATATATTGTAAAAATATATTTGTTGTGACGTCTGCTATTGTATGTTTGAAATGGCTACATACTGTGAACACTGCATGTCGGTAGTACACGAAAGAGATTAAATATGATTTGACTGCACGCATCCGTTTTTAAAAGTCGAATTGTTGAGACTAAATATGTCCTTCGAACCCCGCCTTACAGTAAATATATAAAATTGATAGATCAATCAATCAATCAATATTCTTTGTGTAGAGATGTCAGCGATTAATCGGTTACTTGGTTAACCGTATATTGTGATTCGATTAATCGGTTAGTAATTCAAGTAACCAAGTACTCGAAAAAATAGATAAAATATATACACAGTTGTGTTACACCTGGGACACCATATTACACTGCAATATAGTGTCCCCGGTTACACATTTGGTTCTTTTCAATTTGTCACACGTACTAGTTGACTGACCAGAGATTATTTATTCACACCTCGATCAGGAGTGTTTACAAAACTTGGAAAACGGCCACACTCAATATGTATTGATGACTGTTTGTTTGTTTAAAAAAAAGAAAGATGTCTTATACAATGCAGAAATTATATGATAATGACTTATTAATTATATTTGACATTTGTCTTGATAGTACAAATGATTGGAATGAATGTGACAAATTTGAAATGTTGTATTTGTAAATTATTAACCAACACGATTAGAAGAATAGTTTGAAGTTTTTAACACATCCCCCCCTGAGTTGGTATTTAAAGATATGCAGCTAGCCTATGCACCTCTATGCAGCTATGCATTGTGTGATAGTTCAATACATTTTATTGATGACGATTCATATTGTCCAGACGTACCGTGTGATAGAGTATCGATGGATACTGTATGCAATCCTCATGGTATTAAACTATAATACTCATGTAAAGCGAATTCATTTCGCATAGCTAACGGCATGAATGCTCTGATCATCATCATCATCATCATATGGGTTTATTTACCCTCGCCTTTCGGCATAATGCTCTGATCATGGTGTTGGTAACTATACATATACATGTACATTGGGGTCTAGTGTTGTCGAATATTTACTATTGCGGGATTGTGATTACAGTACTATAAACAGGTTTAGTATTGAGCCGTTCTGTGAATGGTCTGATCAAGCGCCCGTAGTATTGTATGTAATATTGTTGATAGCAACACTAATGATCAGTACGTCCGTACTGATCATCAGGGACCCTGCTGATATTAAATGGAAATGCTGACCTACTTGATAATTTTAGACGTGGTCTAATTTCCAAACTACCGGCATTTAATGCAGTTACGGAAAAATAGTAGAAATGATGTTAATAATTGTATATCTACGTTTACAGACAATATAAAAAATGTCGCAGAACCGTTATATTGTATACATTCTGTTGTATATATATAGTAAACCACGTGCAACTAGTGCCTTATGAAAACAGGCCGAAATGGTTCGATAGTGAGTGTTTAAATACTAAAAATGTTTATTTAGATGCCGTTAATAGATTCAATATGTTTAAAATCGATGTTAATAGAATTGAAATGTGTTCATGTAAAACCGCTTATAAAAATTTGATTAAACTCAAGAAACGCAGTTTTGAAAATAAAACAATTGAAAAATATTGAGAGCTTGCGCCATTCTCAGTCTAAAGCGTTTTGGACGCTTTTTTCACATAAAAATAAATCAACAAATGATAACGGCATTACTATACAGGAATTTCACGAGTATTTTTCAAATTTGAATATTAATTTGCCTACTGTTTTGAATAATAATGATGAACAGTTTTGCAATACTCATGATTTTAACGAGTATTGAACTAGTAACATACATGCTTTTTGAGTAATCGAATTTAAAGTCCCTGAAGAAGGCCGTTAGGCCGAAAGCTTGAATATTGAGTGTTATTTTATACATATATGAGAATGACTGTATTTTTTGAAGAACTCGACCGAATTAAATATTGGTGTAAGTTTGTTAATACCAATTATGTTATTGTAAAGTTCTTATACAACGAATTAATAAAAGGTTGTCAGAGAGGAGTAAATAATTGGGCAAGTAATGTTAAATCTCTACTAGACACTTATGGGTTTTCATATATATGGAATAACCAACCAGAATCAAACTTGAAACGTTTTCATTTAGAATTTAAGAAAAGAGCTATTGATGTATTTATACAGTCTTGGTATACTAATATGTACAACAGTGGTACATTGCTCACCTTGAATTGAGCGAAATTTGCGTACTTGTACCTTTTACAATACTTGTGATATCGAAGATGAGTATCATTTTATAATTGCATGCCCATCTTATATGGATATACGGAAACAATACATTCGTCAGTATTTCTATGTTAGACCAAGTGTGTATAAATTCACTGAACTCATGTCTTCTCACAAAAAAACAGATTTGTGGAATCTTGGAAAAATTCATTTATCATGCCATTCTATTAAGACAAGCTAATGTCAACACTGCTATATGAATATAATTTTGGTTGTTACCTGAATTAGAGTTCCAGACATATATTTGTTCATGTGTGATGTTTGGTTCACCCTTCAAATATAATATTGTTTCAGTTTATTGATTGGTTGAGCTGTGCTGTGAAGATTCGCAGCAGGGCTCAATTATCAATATACTTAACTATTATCACTAAGATTTGAATTGAATTATTATCATTTTGACTTGAATATATATGTTATACTATTATTATTATTACTAGCTTTAACATACTGCTGAAATTATGTCACGTTGATATCTAAAATGTATGTACACTTATGATGTAACAATGTTTACGTTACGAAATAAAGAATTTGAATCTTGAATCTTGAATCTCTTTCATTCAACATATTAAAAATCGAATAACGGTCTCTTCGTTAACAAAAAAAGATACACTGAATTGCCATAATGCCGGTTCCGATAGCGACGTTCTAGTCCGATTTATACATGACCGGGAAATGCGAGTTAAACCAAAAACAACAATAACGAAACCCGGAATCAAATGAATATTGATTGTCTATGAATCTATTCGGTTAACCCAGTAACCGGTTACACACTTATATGATTAACCGGTTAGTAATATCGACAACCGTTGACATCCCTATTTTTTTGTACAAAAAATCAATGAATACATCAATGTAGCAAACAAGCAATCCATTATTAATTACATCAATCACTCATTTATTGCGAATTGATGAAGAATAGGTGGACGAGTTTTTTAAGAATAGTATTGGTTCTCGTGCGTTGTGTAGCCCATCAGTTGCTTCATCGAATGATCGTCCCGATTTTTGATCCGTCTCTTCGTTTTCTTAATATTTGAGTTGCCGTAAGGGGTACCATTTCCGCGGAAAACACAGACACGTCAAAACTAAATATATCGACACAAAAAGAAATGGTTTCCTATTACCTGATCGCTGATTGGCTAAAAATTCGGACACGACCAAATATCGATCAACCAGAGAGCACTTCACATAGCCATTACAACTTCCGTTTCCCGTACTTTTACACGAGGAGAAGACATATTCAAGTGAATTTGACGCTGTTCTCGCGAAAACTCGATAGCTTGTTTCATTATTCGTGCGGTGTCGTGAGAGTAGAGACAAGAGAGAACCATCGTCGCAGTATGCTTGCGATATTTATACCCCTCCACATTTCTTTCCTTTTGTGTAGCCAGCATTTTGTGTACTGTTTCTGATCACCACTTATTAGTCGCCGGGCAGAAGCCCGCGACTTCTATTTTTAATAGCTTTTCGGAAATCACATGGGAGGGCGGCTTATTATTAGAAAGAAACAAATCTAGATGATTTGAACATATTACAATTGTGGTTGTTTACGAACACTTATAAATGACACATCTAAAATTAAATAAATATTCCGATTTTTAGCTCACCTATGCACGAAGTGCAAGGTGAGTTATTGTGATCACATTTTGTCCGGCGTCCGTCCGTCGTCCGTCGTCCGTCGTCCGTCGTCAACATTTGAGCTTGTTAACACTCTACGGGCTACATTTTGCATCCAATCTTCATGAAAGTTTATCAGAACGTTCATCTCCATAAAATCTTGGACAAGTTTGAAACTGGGCCATATGAGGTCAAAAACTAGGTCACTAGGTCGAATTGAAGGGAAATCTTGTTAACACTCTGGAGGCCACATTTTCAACTTGACCATGTTGAAACTTTATCAGAATGTTTGTCTTGATGATATGTAGGTCAAGTTCGAACATGGGTCACATCGGGTCAAAAAGTAGGTCACTAGGTCAAATTGAAGGAAAATCTTGTTAACACTCCAGAGGCTGCAATTTTTGCTTCAGCAGTTTGAAATTTTGTCAAAATGTTTGTCTTAAAAATATCTAGGTCAAGTTCGAATATGGGTTATGCCGGGTCAAAAACTAGGTCACTAGGTCAAATTGAAGGAAAATCTTGTTAACACTTTTGATGCCGCATTTTTTGCTTCAACAGCTTGAAATTTGGTCAGAATGTTTGTCTTAAAGATATCTAGTTCAAGTTCAAATATGGGTCATATTGGATCAGAAACTAGGTCACTAGGCCAAATTGAGGGGAAATCTTGTTAACTCTGTAGAATCCGCATGTTTTGCTTCAGCGGCTTGAATGTTGAGCTAAATGATATCTAAACCAAGTTCGAATATGGGTCATGCCGGGTCAAAAACTAGGTCACTATGTCAAATTGAAGGAAAATCTTGTTAACACTTTGGATGCCGCAATTTTTGCTTCAGCAGCTTGAAATTTGGTCAGAATGTTTGTCTAAATGATATCTAGGCCAAGTTCGGATATGGGTCATGCCGGGTTAAAAACTAGGTCACTAGGCCCAATTGAAGGGTAATCTTGTTAACACTCTGGATACTGCATTTTTAATTTCATCATGATAAAACTTTATTAGAATGAATGGGTCATGCTGGGTCAAAAACTAGGTCACTAGATCAAATTGAAGGAAAATCTTGTGAACACTTTGCAGATGCATAAAAATGCGTCTGCACCGCATTTTGTGTTTCAGCAGCTTGAAATTTGGTCAGAATGTTTGTCTGAATTATATCTAGGTCAAGTTCGAATATGGGTCATATTGGATCAGAAACTAGGTCAATAAAGGAAAATATTGTTCAAACTCCGTAGGCCGCATTTTTACTTTGAGTAAGTTGAAACTTTGTCAGAATGTTGTCTTGATGATATCTAGTCCATGTTGGAATATGGGTCATATCAGGTAAAAAAATATAGATCACTAGGCCAAATGAAGGAAAATATTGTTAACACTGTGGAGGTTGCATTCAGAATAATTGTCTTGATGTGTTTTGCATTGCAGTACATTGTATAATTAAGGTGAGCGATCCAGGGCCATCATGGCCCTCTTGTTTAATGTTTGCAGTTTTTTTTTATTTCACTCGCATTTAAGTTTTTTGTCTTATTTACGAAGACAAAAGTGGTCCCTTCAAGACGTGAACCAACACCCCCTAATGCAGACTCTTATGTGTCATCATTGAGGTCAATTTCGGATTCTCCTTTTAATAGCAACTTTAACTTACTAAATGTTGTTTTCATGTTCAAAGAGATGTCTTGATTTGTGTAGAATTCATTTAATAATGTTATCCATGAATATCTAAAGTAGGAACTGTTTCTAAGCTAAATATAGACCCTATTCTGTTGTGTAGTTTCGTGACCTTTAACATCGATTTTCGCGCATGCGCATTTCGATATGAAAAAGCGAGTGATATTATTTTATTTTAGACAACTACAAGACGAATGTTTGACGCAAAGCGTCAAAGAGAAGCCGCAATATTTCGTTGTACATGTAGAAATAAGAAAAAAAGAACATTTTTAAATCCACAAACAATAGAACAATTTAAACTGTAGACGGTAATGCTGATATATTTCTCCTTTTGAAGACTTTTGTTTTCTTCAAATTACCTCCCTTTAAAGCAATACCAGGATATTTACCTTGTGATTCGAATAAGAGTGACAAACATTGAAATTATATGAATGAATACTATTATTTAAATAAGTAACAACAGCAAAATTAAATTTAAGCCAGATAAATGTGTACACATTTCGTTATTTTTTTATAGATACCCTAATGTATAGGTATGTATATAAAATTTATAAGCAAATGTTTTCATTACTACGGTCCTAATGTTTGAATGGACTAAGGAAAGTCAAGAATACATAAATAAATCAATGCAGTCTTTTCCGGCGACATTGATGCCTTGCATCAACTTTCTCTTATATATAGATTATACACACCTACATTTAAATGCGTCCATTACATATATTGTACGTCGGTCAGTCGTAAAGTTCCCGGACTCTGCGTATCATTTCGATACTACTTGCTTTTCCCCCTGTACCACAATAGGAAATCTGAAGCAGACGACTTTGAAAAAACATGGTGACAAAAGCATGGAAAGTCTCAATAAAAGATAGCTTAATTGTTAAATAAAATTGAAAACATTGTGGCCAAAGGGAAAATGGCTAATCATGAGCAATTTCACCTTTGGCCACAATGTTTTCGAAAGTCGTCTGCTGCTATCGCGTCAGGATGCGTCTGCAGGTGAGAAAGGGTTAAAACCAAATTAAAACAAGAGGGCCAAGATGGCCCTAAATCGATCACCTGAGTAATAGTTAATTAGTAGCAAATATTTAACTGCAAATATCTGGTTAAGTTTGATCAGGAGTGCAAAGGAAACGGCAAGGTGTGGCTACGAAATAGCTTATCAGGCGATTTGTAATAAGG
The DNA here is from genome assembly GCA_031761405.1 of Serripes groenlandicus. NCBI lineage: Eukaryota > Metazoa > Mollusca > Bivalvia > Cardiida > Cardiidae > Serripes > Serripes groenlandicus. The sequence goes on along the minus strand of JASEVX010000001.1, from coordinate 9,746,902 downwards.
CATTACATCTTCGCAGAATTTGAAATAGGACCACCTAAGGAACAGTCCTGTGAAGTTTGGTAGACATCGTTCTAATGGTTTAGGAAGGAAGAGATGTCATTTGAAGCTAAAAGTTATTTCAACCAACTTGCCTTCGCCTTCGAATCAGGTGATCTAACAAACGTAAGCAAAGTAGATACTTACTAAAGTGATGTAGCAAATTTTACAGAAAGCAAACAGCATACAGTACAATAACAACACATCATTACCCATTACCATCAACCGCACAGAGCACTTATAATAGTACATAACACATAACGCGACGTCACGTCTAATGTCAGGCTCTTTCAAAGTATTCACCACATGCATTAACTGATTACCAACACCAACATACATATCGAACACATCTTTGAACCAAGCCAGTTTTTATCTCCGGATGTGCGGCCATGCGGCCATCGCTAGTTGATGTAGAGATTCGAACTTCTTTCCTCGAAGCTCTTCCTTTAACCTAGGAAATAACGATAATCCATGGGAGCCAGGTCGGGACTATATCGAGGATGCTGAAGACGCTCGTATCTAAGGAAGTCAATAGTCATACATGTATCATGCGTTGTCCTGATGGAATATCTGGGTCTGGTCTGCCTGGTATCGTCTCCTGTATGGCAGACGAGTGAATCTGATATTCCATCAGGACAACGCACGAAGTCATCGGGCCGATTATACATGTATGACTATTGATTTCTCTTCATCATCCTCCATATAGTACCGACCTGGCTTCCATGGAATATCAGATTCACTAGTCTGGTCTGTCTGGTCTCGTCTTCCGTGCTCAAGTACCAGCGAATAATCTGCAATAATTTAATGAAACATCCTTGTAAACAATATTCAATTATTTCACATTAAACACATTTTATATGATGAAGTCCTATGATGTTTATTACAACTACAGACTGTCCATAACGAAAACGAACACCTTCTTGTTGAATGACTTTGCCATACGGGCCTTCTTTGGAAGGGGAGATGGTGGAGTTTTCCATACTATGTAGTCACGCGCTAGGGATACGTTAGTAGGGCAAGCGCGAAAATCGATAATGGTAATACATAGATATCAACGAAATTTCGGATACTGTGATTACCGGGATATTTTAAAAAATGTTGATACCATTTTCTGAACAGATAGAGTACAAACCAGCTTTTTTAAATCATTCATGGGACTATTCCGTACCGTACCGTAAATGATGCAATGGCTCTTGGAGACTGCGGTAGACATCCACTATGTACCATAACATACTGGGGTCGTCTCATACAAATGCCAAGCCATCTGTATACTAGAAACTGCTATTTGATGCTCAAAGCACACGATGATATGGGACGAATAAATTGGGCCAGTAATATTCGAAACACCTTCTTTACAAATACGGTTTTGGATTTGTTTGGATTTCCCAAGATGTAGAGAACATAAATATGTTTCTATACCACTATAAACATCGTGTTATAGACTGTTGTAAACAATCTTGGCATAGTGATGTCGACACTTTTACTAAAAGTTTTCGCTATAAACAGTTTAAAACTCTTCTTAATGAAGAAAGGTATTTTACACGTTCTCTACCATTTCACTTGGGAAAAACGTTGGCAAAATTCAGGTGCTCCAACCACCAACTAAACATTGAAGTTGGTTGACATGCTGTAATACAGAGAGAGCTTCGGATTTGACAAATCAAGACGTTTTGGAACATGAATACCATGCATTTTTCACTATTTTAAAACTACACGAGGATATTAGATTCATCTACCTACCCGCTCATCTGTGTTTTAATAAGTCTTTGGACGCATTTTATAGAATTATGGGCTACATATATACAAATAACCACATATGTCGATATACACAATTTCTGTATGTTTTTACCATTTGTTAAACAAGCGCAACCCAATTTAATTCAATTAGATGTTCGTTGAAATTGTTAAACTGTACATGTTATGGACCTGAGGACCTACATCATCTAATACATTAACGTATTAAATTGTATTGTAGTGAAGCCACGTTTCATCCATCCGTAGTTACAATACGGTCAAGGAAAGGCTGTCCGTCGCGTCCCCCAACGTCACAGGAATTTTCGTGCAGCTGCCACACGTATTTCCTTTTCCTATACCGACAATATCTAGACACCAGCTTGCACACACTTTATTCATGTTCAGTTCATTTTTAAATATGTTATGAACTGTTCCGTGGATTATGCGATTTCGTCAACCGTCCTTCGTCTGTCGTCGGCAATTCGCGTGTTACAGGATGATCATGTATCTCTGTTACTGAAAGTCTCTGCCGCCCTTGAACCGTCAATGCCAATCAAACACTTTTGTGCGGCTGACTTTTCTATTCTGGTTCCGTTCCATGAATTTAAAAGTCTCTGTAGGAGTCATTCCAGCAATTGCGCAATCTATATAGAATCACCGAACGTTGCTCTGTGAGAAATGACGTTTGAGTTTTTTTCTATTGCGCCTTTTAAAGGGTAGGCCTACGTAGCAGTCATCAACTTGCGATTTCATACTTGTTATGACGGATATGACGTCACAACTTTCAGGAAGTATATATAGATTTATGTTTTGGGGAATAAGTACAAAATAATGACAACAACTTAACTGTTCTATTACAATCGACATCTTCTTATTGCCATATACATATCTTGCATATATGCAAATAATTCAATTGATTAGTATTAGAGTTAAGTTACGAACAAAGGTTGATCAAATTTAAAACCAACTAAAGGAGAACATCTGGAGAAAAAGAAATACATCAAAAACTAGTGTACAGCTGAACAATAAATCTCGTTTGCATTAGCATAGATGGATTTAACCTTTCCAATTTAATAAAATTGTGTAAACATCTAGGGAAAAACATGGAAAACCATTATAAATCAATGTATAATTATTGAATATTATCGAAATGACAGAAATAGAAAGGGTTAATTCTGGCTAATTTCTACTTTTGACGCAATTATTCAAAATTCGTCTACTACGGATAAGCCGGTATATGACTATGAGGTAAAGTGTTGGAAGTGTTGAAAGACGGTTGGAAGCGTTGTCACAATGGTTTCAATAGTATTCTACTTCAGATCGAACCAACACAGGAACGCATATACTATCTTATCTACATCCCTGGTCAAAGTGCATCTGCTAGAGTATAAGAAAAGCTGTAGAAAAGAGTGTGATATCCAGATTATATAATTAATCTTTTTTTCTAAGAGGGTTGAACACATTGCGCAAATAGAAGAAGTTAGTCGTTTTGAGTAATTGTTATTTTTTCCACAAAAGTTTTCAAATTCATCCGCTTTATGTGTGTCATTTTCTATCACGGAAAGGGTTTAACACTGAGAGTCCATTCATGAAAACGTACAAAACCTGCCAGGTCAAAGTGTTCACCTGTGTTCGGTGTATATAAACAATGATATTATGAAACTTTGTGACTTGTCTAAAGTGTGACAATATTCAATGAAATTAAAAGTGTACTTTTACATATTGACAACAATCTAGTCCACAATGGAATTACTGGTTGAACTCATTCACGGGGAAGGCGTGTGAGCTTGTGTAATAAGGCGCGTCGAAAATAGTGCGATGCTAATGAAAGCCAATCAAAGGCAGTAACCACGAATTATTGCGCAATGTTCAACATGGTTGCGGCGATGCATTTTCGAAAGAAGACATGCTATGAGCGAAGGATCGCGATCTTTGTTCAAAATCGAGTAGTTTCACACACACAAGTCACATCGGGCGAAAAGGATGTGTCCTGTTTCATCCCCGCTGTGATGAAACAAAGAACGTATGACTGAATCTAGCCGGGTTACAATTATAGTCTTTTCATCAGAACTCACAATATTGACACTAGTAACATAATATAATGTAGGCGAACAATGAACATTCTGATGAGAGTGGACTGCGTGTGTTTCATATCGATTACGATTCAACTGGCGGATTAACCCTTTCCCATATACAGACGCTTTCTGTCGCAGCCGACATTTGAAACATTGCGGCAAGAGGAGAAAATGCACATAAAGAGCAATTTCTCCTTTCGCCTCAATGTCTTAAACTTCATTCACTAATTGATCTTTAATATGTAGAACGTTCCGTTGGAAAGGGTTACTTCAAACTTGCAACACTAATACCAAGTGATCAAGAGAAATGAGCAATACAAGAAACAAACTATTACCAAGCGTTTTCTTTTTTTTTTTTTTAGATATCTTGACAATTTTTCTTGAGGCATCGATTTCTGACTAATTTTTCAACTCCAAACGTAGTATTCTTATAGATAGTTTGTGACCTGCATTATGTACATACGGTGCACAAGAACTACAACTCTAGCCCGTCTTGTTTCTTTAGTCACATCCCTTTGCCTATAATTCTTGTTCTGATATTTTCAAAATGTAAACTTTAAACAAGAGACATATATACACATGTATCTGTTCAAAAGCAGTATATAGGTAGGTTGTGATCTGCATTATCTACAGGGCACAAGAACTACAACTTTAGCATGCATATTTTTAGTCACATCCCTTTGTTGTGATCTTTTCGGCTATTTTCTCACTTATTTTCAAAATGTATTAACTTCAAACTTGGTATTTCGGTAGCTTGAGACCTGCAGATGTGAAGTGCACATGAACCATGATTCGAACGTCATCTTACTTTGGAGTAATTCACTTTTGCCCAGGCTGATCCCTCATTCACTATTGACAATGTGTGATCACAATAACTATCCATAGTTTTGAACCAATCAACATGGCTTGAAGGAATCTGATAGAGGGTCACCCTAGGAACATTTCTACAAAACTATTTGAAAATCGGCCAGACACTTTTGGAGGAGAAGATTTTTTTAAGGTTTTTACTATAGCCATATAAGGCAAAATAGCCCCGCCCTGTGGCGGTTATGTTTTTTCGACCAATCAACATGGCTTGAAGGAAGCTGATAGTGGGTCACTTAAGGAATATTTCTGCAAATTTATTTGAAAATCGGCCACACTTTCGGAAAAGAAGATTTTTTAAGTTTTCTCTTAATCCATATAAGGCAAAATAGCCCAGCGCCCCTGGCGTCCATGTTTTTCCGACAAATCGACATGGCTTGAAGAAATCTGATTCGTTGCCATGAAAACCAGAATTCTGCATGGATCCCAAAAATTTGAAGTAATTCTGCCGAGATCATTTGGTGGATGCTTTCTGTGAAGTTTCATCCAAATTGACCCACTGGTTACTGAGGAGAAGATGTTGACGGACTCACGACAAAAGGTGACCACAACAATTCGTGCTCAGGTGAGCTTAAAACAACAACAATCCACATACATATGATTTTGGAAGACTTTATTAATCTTATATGCAAGAACATGTACATTAATGAATACGCATGTTTCCAAATGTCTGATTAAATAAATAATGGGGAAAAAAAGAGATTAATGTCTTCATGCAAATGATTAGTACGTCTTGGTATACGATGTATTTACATGTGTTTACACTTGAGTGTAATAACACAACATTGATGAAGGCTGGCCAAAAAGCAAGCTTTGAACATTTACCTAATGTGCTTTTTTTTTTTTTAACCCTTTCCCTCAAACAACAATTCTGCAGCAGACGACTTTAAACGTATTTTTGTCAAAATATAGAAAATCTTCATAATTGAATGGATAACCTATGACGAAAAGTGGAAAACATTGTGGCAAAAGGAGAAATTGCACGTTTTGTGCAATTTCTTCTTTTGTCACTTTGTTTTTATAAAGTCGTCTGCTGCAGAGGCGTCCGAAAGCGTTTATATGAGGGAAAGGGTTAAAGAAGTCTGCTTTCCAACACGGAAATAATCTGCAGTTGACGATTTAACAAACATCCATGAATGAATGAATGAATGTATATTGTTTTATGGCGCATCGACAGCTAAGGTCATTTAGCGCGCATTTAAATTTTATTATTCATGTTCCCTGGGTGAACAAACCAGTACTAGGCTAGAAAACGTGCCTTGCCCAAGGGCACTCCACCCTGACCGAATTGCTGCGACTGGGGATCGTTTCGAAATCCCCAACGCTAACCACTCGACCACAGCGGATTCCTAACAAACATCCATGCAATAATATTGAAACTGCCTTTAAATGAAAGTATCATTATCAAAGAGATTTGAAAACATTATGTCAAAAGGAGAAATTGAACATTATGAGCAATTTTTCCTTTACGATGTTTTAAAAATTCATTCGCTGAACAGTTTTTAGATCATAATACATGCTTCTAGACTGTACTTGTGGTGGAAGCCTTATACACTATTAATGAAATACCATTGCCCTGTGATAGAGAGTATCTTAAATGTAGATTTAAGATCTTTGGTGAAATTCACCAAATGAAGGTGGTCATCAGTCCAGCCAAACAATGACCTCTAAACAGGTCAGAGTGCAAATGCACTCTATGAAATGTAATAACTAATAAGTCACCTTTTTGCAAGATGGCACCTTATTTAATTAATTATTATGCATATTCAGAAATATAGCATCCTTTGACTATTCTCTTTGTAAGACACATATTTCACAACACTGATCTTTTGAGTATATAAACTAAAACGATTCTTTAATACATAACAGTAATGTATGTACTTATTGTCAAAATGTATGGGTCTTTCCTATTTAAACCATTTTCCACATGCGGACACATCCTGATGCATTGGTAGCAGACAACCTTTTGTATTTACCAGCATTTTTTAAATATTATTATGCCTTTAGAATGAGACAGAAAATGATACTTGAACAAAAGCGTTTGAAGGAACACGTGTGTTGCCTTTCATTAAAACTGAGTGTTAGAAAACACAAGCAGACACGCAAAATAAAATGATTCCAATCTGTCACCCTGTCAGGTCAGTTCAACTTGACACATACAGGTATCTGTGCTAAAGAATGCAATTTTTCAAGAAGAGGTATATCAGAGCAGTCTCTGAGTGTTGGGGGTCTTATTGACTGCTGCTTGGTTTCTGTGAGTATGCCCTCTTTATAATTATAACTTTGTGTCGGGCATTTGTTTGGAAACATAAAACTAAGAGGAAGGGTTATTGCTTGAAAACATTGCTATGAAGGAAAGGGTAATTTCTTGAAAACAGCGCGGAAAAGGGTGTTTACGGGTGTTTACGAGCGCAACAATATTTGTGGTACACTTTTATTGTTTTGTCAAAAAGATGAATTTATGTCTTTTTAGAGCATATATAGATCTAAAGTGAAGACTGTGCATATCAACAGGCTCAGTTGAAATTTAAATTTATTAAAACAAGAACCCTAATTGCTAGTTCATTTTGGATAAATTTAAAGTGAATTTAATGTCCCCTCTCACAACATAAGTATTGAGTAGAATGAAAATTGTTCATTTCTATTCATATGTACAAGCAGTCAAACTGGAATCAGATCCTACTGGTACAGAGAATGGGAAATAATATTACTGTTACTTGTTTTTCAAACACATTAATTCATCTTTTTATATGACCATACCTTAAAAAAAAAATTATGATAACTTCGTCAGTAAAAGTCCAAAAAATTTTATTTTTAAAAATGTTAAAAAATCGAGGGCTTGGTGTGAAACGGTTGTAACATAAAACCTATTTTGAAAACCCTGGTTTAGGGGTAATTTTGACCCCTTTGTAAATAATGCAAATTTAGGTGCAATTGCTCAGAACGACCAATGGCACCTAAATTTCCATTGTTTTACAAAGAAAAATGATTTAACGCTCATAAAGACTTCATGGCGAGGTGATCAACCTTGGTAAAAAAATACCAATTTTTGTTAAAACCGTTTCAAGCTAAGCCCTCGAAATGTACTTCAAACATATGATAAGAACAACTTATCCAATCTCACAACCTAAACATCTATACATGAACTTTCAGTTATTTCTTATATAGATCTAAATTCTACTAATTAGAACTGCACTAAGCTTTTATCATCGGAATGTTATTTCATATATAAGTACACACAATAAAAACACAAAATTGAATGTCCCTAAATAGCATTACTATACATGTACACACAAGTAAATGATCGACGACACACAAAGCTCAACACATTTGGGAGGATTGGTATTCGAAATACCCAACCAAACTCCCTTCATGGTGGAATAAAAAATAAATCTATATACATGTAGTAAATATATGTAAATATCTCTAAAATATATACAAATGCAATAGCTCCATCCATTCTGCAGTCCTAAACTAACGAGAGAGTGCAACAATAGTTTGATAATTCAAGGGCCATAATCCAAAAGTGCCCTCAAGCGATTTGGCTGGTTATTGAACTTGGCCTATTCATATTTTAACTTGTACATTGAAATCAATCAATACTTGTAAATTTTTCTTGCAAGACTTTCTCAATACTCTTGTTAGGCTATTTTGCAAGAACACAAATCATAGCATATTTAAAGAGCAATGTGCAATAATGAAGAAGATCAATCTATGCAGTCTGATCAAAATCCATTACCATATTGAAGGCTCCCTTGTTAACTTGCTATAAATTGAAGACTGCACTGTGCTGTCATGTAAGTATATACTGAATTGAAACTATAATTGCGGCAAATGAAATATGCTTTGTTTTCCTGTGGGAGCATTCCTAGAAAAATTCTGCACTGTTGTTCTGTATTGGGAAACAATAAAATTGTTGTGCATTTGATTCCTGTTGCCAATCAGTCTGTATTAGGATACAAATGCCTGATAAGCCACACCCTACATGACATGTACACTCTCTACAACGCCCTCCGTTTTACCGCTGTTCTCAGTATAATGCTGGTCTTGCTTGGCCTTGTATAATGCATGCACACCACTGCTAGTTATTAAAGTTAATTATTTTTATTTATTGGGGTCTTACGCCGCTTTCAACATTATTTCAGTTAAAGTTAATTAATGCATGTAGTAAGTTTTATATCAAAGTTTCATAGAATGGAATAAAAGAAGCCACTATGTATGAATGTATCACATGATATATTTTCCCTACACAACAAAAACCATTACTGCCATCTTTGATCTCAATAAGGGTCACTTGTCAACTGACAATAAATTACAGATAAATGATCAACATGTGTAATTCTGCCAGGCAGGCAACAAACACTCAAATCAGATCTTGTATTCACAAAAAACAAACTGTATAGTGTAATGTAAATTAATCGAGGTCTGGGCGTGAAACGGTTGCAACTAAAAACCTATTTTGAGAACCCTGGTTTAGGGGCAATTTTGAACCTTTTGTAAACAATGCAAATTTAGGTGCCATTGCTCAGAACGAGCAATGGCACCTAAATTTCCATTGTTTACCAAGAAAAATGATTTAACAATTATAAAGACCCTATGGGTGAGGTGATTAACCTTGGTAAAAAAATACCAATTTTAGTTACAACCATTTCTCGCCAAGTCCTCGGTTTGTTCTTGTCACATTCAACTATTTCCAACACGCAGAATCCTTTTGAGGCATCTGCAGCAGCAGCGTTCTTCTGAAAACATGTTTTTGCCTAGATATTTCCAGCTGCTAGCTGCAGATTTGTTATACATGTATGCGTGAAAGGGTTAGACAATACATCAACAAGTTAGAATAAAAGAAACCTTCCTTGCCCTCAACAGAAAACAAGAACATTTGTCATTAAATTTTCATTATGATAACACATCCTTCATTTTAATATTTGTAAAATTAACCCTTTACCTCATACAACAATTCAGCAGGTGGCAATTTTGAACACATCTAGGCATGTAGATATAGAAAGTCTCAGTAAATGAAAAGTTGATTAATGAATAAAATTAAAAAATTCAAGAACTAACTGAATGGATGGATATCAAATGAACGGGCCACATAAAATATCCACTTCTAGAATCAACTAGTGATGTAAACAATGTTTAACAATTTTTCCAATATAACCATTTTCTGTAGACAATAATATCTGAAAACATCATGAGAAAATGAAATATTTCTCACTATGTACAGCTTTTCGTATAAAAATTTATAGCTGTGTCGATATTCTTCCAATATTTGCTTCAGATGTTTCAACTTCAGTCTAAAAATAGTATATTGAGAAAACAGTTAATGAAAAAAACACAAAAAAAAACCACTGTGAAAAAAGGAGAAATTGCTCACTATGAATATAAGGACACCAAACACTGTGTTATTTAATATATAAAGTACATTATTTGTCCTATTTTGTTAGAATAATATCATGCTTACATCTATCTTGACCAATTAATGCCTAACTATCCCTTTCCCACATACAACAAATCTGCAGCAGACATCTTTGAAAGTATTCTTGCCAAAAATATGGAAATTTTGTATAAAAGAGCAATTATTGAGTGAAGTTAAGAAAATTGTGACAAAAGGAGAAATCACTTTCAAAAGTAGTCGCCTGCAGAGTCGTCACAAAGTGTCTACAATTGGGGAAAGGGTTCATATATGTCTAACTAACGTCTAAGTAATGCAGATCATCAATCCTCTTTCCCAAACTCCTTGATGTCTAACCACTTCAGAGACTGTTCCCATAACTGTGATTGAACCTCCTCATTGTCGGCATTCTCAGCGAAGGAACCCTTCTTACACTCCCTAAAAATGAAACAATAATTTACTCCATAAGCTTATGCGTCTTGTTAGACCCTCCCAATCCAGTTAAAAA
>JASEVX010000001.1:9067404-9133593 GCA_031761405.1 Serripes groenlandicus | reverse complement strand
TTTTAAAAAGATTCCCCCCTTTGAAATAATCCATGGAGCGTGAATTATACAAATATAGCAGACAAAAGGGTGAAATTCTTTCGCCCCACGGAAAGGTTACTGCGGAACCGCATGGATAATACCTAGAGATAAATCATAATTTATGAGAGCGCGCGAGGAACGATCACATTGTTGATATATATACATATCATAGTTCTATCAGTTTATTATATGTTGGATTACCATTAAAACAGCAGTTTGTGATAAGTTATATCAAATTAGTGTAGTGGGATGACTTTCATACTGCGTAAGTTCTTTATGAAGAAGTTTTTTTTGTTTTTCCGAATAAATCTTGCATTTAAAAAAAATAAAAAAATAAATATGTACTAACGCTTCTCTGATAAAGACGACTTTTGAAAACATTGAGAGAATAAGGACATTGTGTTTAACAAAAGCAACATCTTCTTTTACCATGCTGTTTTTCACTCTGTATCAAATTTATCGGATTCAACAAATGGAATACAGAATTTATCGAAAAATAATTTTACCGAAATTGTTTGCTTCTTCAAAACTGCAAAACGACACAACGTGTACCAAAGTTGAAAGATCTTAATAACGGAAAGAAAAAATTTACTATGGATGTAGCATTGCTTCGTTCTGAACCGAGTTGTTAATAAGTAAAAGTATTGTGTTCGATATTTATAACTTCAACAATCTTTAACCAATTTTATATCGACATTTATATATTTTTTTTCGTTAGATACTATTAAGTGGTATTGTTGCAGTGTTAGGTTATCATAACAATGTATGTGTGTTTATTTTAGTATATCAACCATAAGCTGTAAATGCTTAAGCTGAAAAATAAAAGTTCCATTCTGTTTACCCCCAATCCCCCGCCCCCCTCCCCCCCCTCCACCCCCATCTCTCCCTTGGTGAAATTAATGCATCCGTTATATGAACCGTCCTGCGAGAAAACCAACATTATGGACTCTGCGTAATGTATCGACCCAGATCAGATTGCGCATTTTTTCACATGTACATGGAAATAAAGCTATCTAAAGTTAATCAGTTAAACATTGCGAAAAGATTTATCATGTTCAACCTTTGATTTGCTGAACTCTCTGCTGAATTTGATAAAACCAATCTATCAGCATGATACCAAACACCTTTTCAGATCAACAATTATGACAGCACTGGTTTTTCTGAATTAACACGCTAAGGTCATTTAGCGCGCAATTAAATTTAATTATTCATGATCCCTGGGTAAACAAACCAGTACTAGGCTAGAAAATGTGCCTTGCCCAAGGGCACTCCACCATGACCGTAGTGCCGCGACTGGGGATCGAACCCGGGACACCCGGTTTCGAAATCCCCGACGCTAACCACTCGACCACAGCGGATTCCACAGCGTAGAGATATAAAATTGATAAAAATCTGTAAACGCCGTATGAGCCGCCCCGCGAGAAAACCAACAGTATGGACTCTGCGTAATGTATCGATCCAGATTAGCCTGCGCAATCCGCGCAGGCTAATCTGGGCCGACACATTCCGTCTCAGGGGGATAGAGGTATAGAGTAATGATTCCTGAAACGGAAAATCCACATGAAGCGAACAGTGTCTGTCCGGGTAAGCCTGCGTGGCATGGTTAGGCTGATCCGGATCGATACTTTACGCAGAGTCCATCCACACTGTTGGTTTTCTCGTAATTCGGCTCATTTCTAGTCTAATGTTAAGATACTGGGGGGATGCAAAAGCTCACTTGAGTCCACACAGCACACACGTGCATTATGACTCCAAACAGCTATAATTGGCCCATTTGTATCTATGCCAGGAGTGGATACGGAACTGACAGTGCATCAAAACAATACGATCCAAATTAACACTTTTTGTCAGGAGTGTATTGAAACCATCTGTGAGTAACTGGCGGACATTCGGAGGTAGATTAAACTTTGTGAATGTTGGTTTTGATGGTCGCGAATGTTGATTTTGATAAACTGGTCGCGAATATTAATTTTGATAAACTGGCGCGAGTTTTAGTTTTGATAAACTGGTCTCGAATGTTAGTTTTCATAAAACTGGTCGTGATAAACTGGCGCGAGTGTTAGTTTTGATAAACTGGTCGCGAATGTTAATTTTGATACACTGGTCGCGAATGCATTTAGGTTTGTTTTCGTACGGCAAGTTGTCATAGCGCATTGAGCAATCGAACGTGTGTTCACCGAATCAACCATTAACTTACAGTACTTGAGTAGCCCACGCCAAGCACTCGGTGTGTTCAGCCCATCTGTTTACATCACTAGCCTAATATTTAGACAATTTAAACGAGAAAACCGACAGTATATGGACTCTGCGTAATGTATCACCCCAGATCAGCATGCGCAGTCCATGCAGGCTAATCCGGGCCGAACCATTCCGTATCAAGGGGATAGAGGTATAGAGTAATGATTTCTGAGACAGAATATCCATAGGAGGCGAAACGTGTCCGTCCGGGTTAGCCTGCGGGGCATGCTAAAGCTGATCTGGGTCGATACTTTACGCAAAATCCACAATGTTGGTTTTCTCGCGGAACGGCTCAAATGTAGTATGTTCAGAGCAGTGTTTATGAAAACAGATTAACTATGCTCAACATCAGAAAGAAACGCACCACGCAAATTTCGTATTTATCTTTCTTAAAAATGCGAAAGTAAATATTAGCGTTGAATGAGACTAAACAAATTGTAGAGAATTCCTTTTTACATATTTTGAGTTTTATTATGATACAGAAATTCAGAACGTTCAAGTATAACGTGTTTAAGTAGAGACATATAAATGTATTTTTATATCTCTGGTTTAAGCGGGATTTCATGTTGGTTCATTTAAGCATAACATGACGCTTGCTACCATGACATGACATCTTTAGACAGGAAGTGACGTAAACAAGACTGTCACAGCGGTATCTTAATCTGTAATTTATAGCAACACATTGCTATTCCGAGATATTTCCACAAGACCACAACATGACCGCAGCGTTTGGAGTTAAGTTCTGTCAGACCATTATCTAACCCGAGCTGTCAATGCAGTGAAACATATGACTACAGAACATAGATACTGTACGGTCAACCGGTTTGAAAACGTGCAGATATGTTGAATTCGTAACTTGGAGAAAAGTAGGCTAATGATCCAAAGATCACGTCGTAGATCTTAGAGCCTAAGAGTGTTATAATTGGCTTATCTAATCGTATTTATGCATGTTGAGAACTAAAATAAGATTCAGGGGAATCCCACCCAGTACCGTGTTACTATTAATAGCCTCTGTATGGTCTTTTATATATAATACAATAGGGAGTCTATTTATAATAACACGGTCTTGTTTGGGATTCTCCGAGTTTTCTCATACGATACCATCACCATCGTTATTTTGATAGCATATGGAACATATCAAAACTATTTGTAGTAGTCTAACCAGGCATTGTGTATTTTTTTTTATAATTTTCTCAAAGGAATATGAGGACGCCTGTGATTCAATGTTAAAACCAATAGACGAACAATGTCAAGGAAGCTGACTTTAATGGACCACGGCCTTTGCTTGCACTAGGATAAATTGTAAGATCAGTATTTCTTGCACCAAAGGGTATCTGTCAAGTGCAGACCATAGACAACCATTTTTGTTTCATTCGATATGGTTTTCGGACTTAAATAAATAATTTCGTCTTACTTAGGCTATCTTGTAAATTGTGAGTCTCTGTGACGTCACGGCACCACCATGTGGCATTTCTTAAACCATTAAAACCAGTATGGGTCGTTATCAAAAACTTTGAAACATTATTTTCCACCAAGAGTGCCTGTATTCATAAAACAACATGTTGTTTACGTGGTGCGGGCTTGTGTGGTTTAGTATATATCAATATTTAATTAATTTACGAGCTAAGCTCCGAAACCCCTATTTATTGGCCCAGACAGCAGTCACACTATTGTATTGTTCCGGAGATGATAAATGAAAACATGCAATGATGCATACATATTAAATTTAAAAACCCGATTCGTTTTCTTCGACATACCGTGGCTTTCATCATTGATTTTATTATTCTTTCCCACATACGACAATTTAAACACAGCAGCAGACGAGTTTAATAAACATGAAGGGTAAATTTTTGGACACTCTCTATAAATAAAGGTATAATTGTGATTTGATTTGAAATCATTGTTGTAAAAGGACAAAAATGCTCGCCGTGAGCAATTTCTCTTTTTGACCAAATGTTTCTTTTCTTTTCTATAAACATTTTATAATAGATACCCGTATGTTCCCGTATGTTGAATTTATACCCGTATGTTATAATAAATACCCGTATGTTATAATAAATACCCGTATGTTATAATGAATACCCGTATGTTATAATAGAAACCCGTATGTTATAATGAATACCCGTATGTTATAATAAATAGCCGTATGTTATAATAAATAGCCGTATGTTATAATAGATTCCCGTATGTTAAAATAGATACCCGTATGTTATAATAGATACCCGTATGTTATAATAGATACCCGTATGTTATAATGAATACCCGTATGTTATAATAGATACCCGTATGTTATAATAGATACCCGTATGTTATAATGATTACCCGTATGTTATAATAGAAACCCGTATGTTATAATAGATACCCGTATGTTATAATGAATACCCGTATGTTATAATGAATACCCGTATGTTATAATAGATACCCGTATGTTATAATAAATAGCCGTATGTTATAATAGATTCCCGTATGTTAAAATAGATACCCGTATGTTATAATAGATAAGCGTATGTTACAGTAAATACCCGTATGTTATAATAAAATACCCGTATGTTATTATAGATACCCGTATGTTATAATAAATACCCGTATGTTATAATGAATACCCGTATGTTATAATAGAAACCCGTATGTTATAATAGATACCCGTAGGTTATAATGAATACCCGTATGTTATAATGAATACCCGTATGTTATACTAGATACCCGTATGTTATAATAGATACCCGTATGTTATAATAAATAGCCGTATGTTATAATAGATTCCCGTATGTTAAAATAGATACCCGTATGTTATAATAGATAAGCGTATGTTACAGTAAATACCCGTATGTTATAATAAATACCCGTATGTTATAATAAATACCCGTATGTTATAATAAATAGCCGTATGTTATAATAGATTCCCGTATGTTAAAATGGATACCCGTATGTTATAATAGATAAGCGTATGTTACAGTAAATACCCGTATGTTATAATAAAATACCCGTATGTTATAATAGATACCCGTATGTTATAATAGATAAGCGTATGTTACAGTAAATACCCGTATGTTATAATAAAATACCCGTATGTTATTATAGATACCCGTATGTTATAATAAAATACATCTTTTCACAAAGGTCAGGGAAATGGCACTCTTGTCAAATTGTACCTGCAATAAATACACTTCAAGATAACTAGTAGCAGAACAGGAACAAAAGATAAAGAGGGCATATGGTTTTAATCCTTGCTTTCGTTGAACTGCATTGAGAATACATATTTCCCAGAACTATAATATTCACCTCAACTGTCGACCATTTTGATTGGCGCATTCTTAAATGAGCCGTCCCGAGAGACAACCTGCGTAAAGTATAGACCCGGATCAGCCTAAGCATGCCGTGCAAGCTTACCCGGACAGACCCTTTTCGCTTCCTGTGGATTTTCTGTTTCAGGAATTATTACTCTAAAGATCTATCATCCTGAGTAGGAATTTGTCCGCTCGTTTTAGCCTGCACGGACTGCGCAGGCTGTTCAGGTTCGAAACATTACGCATAGTCCATAACGTTGGTTTTCTCGAGGAAAGGCTCAAATATTGTAAAGAGAAAGAACAAAACAAGTATACTGCGATGATGGTTCTCTCTTGTCTCTACTCTCACGACACCGCACGAATAATGAAACAAGCTATCGAGTTGTTGCGAGAACAGCGTCAAATTCACTTGAATATTTCTTCTCCTCGTGTAAAAGTACGGGAAACGGAAGTTGTAATGGCTATGTGAAGTGCTCTCTGGTTGGTCGATATTTGGTCGTGTCCGGATTTTTAGCCAATCAGCGATCAGGTAATGGGAAAACATTTCTGTTTGTGTCGATATATTTAGTTTTGACGTGTCTGTGTTTTTCGCGGAAATGGTACCCCTAACGGCAACTCAAATATTAAGAAAACGAAGAGACGGATAAAAAATCGGGACGATCATTCGATGTAGCAACTGATGGGCTACACAACGCACACCGAGTGGTTTCTAAATTCGAAAAACTGTGGGAGGAGATAGTTTTCGCAGTTTTCGCCCATTTCCATAGCAACGGTGGTTTCTATGGCGACCATACTAAAAAGGAACAACTAGAGCCTAGACCCTTCATCCCTACCAAGTTTGGTCGAAATCCGTTGAATAGTTTTGGCGCTACGCTTGCGACAAACAAACAAACGGACAGAAACGAAGACCGACTTTAAGGGTCTCTAGAAGAGAGAACCAACAAACGGGCAGAAACGAAGACCGACTTTTAGGGTCTCTAGAAGAGAGAACCAATAAAATATTATTTAACAACTACATGTACACAAATAACTTAACCAAGAGGCTGATAATATAATATAATCAGAGAAATCACAATTTTCAACAAAACTTGGTTGTAAGACTCAAATTGCGTTGTGTTTCATCATTGTTACATACCTTTATAAAATGGTCTTTTAGTCACAAGTGCCAGTCTCGTTTAAAATCTAAAAATAGCATTTTACTATATATTGACTTTGCGCTTTTAGTGTTCATCAATTTTCCGAAAAGGGAGATAACAATTCCTTTCTGAATTATCATTCAAATTAACCCCAAATGTTGTTTTTCTCCGTCACATGTTCAACATCTACATTATAGTTTAGGAACATCAACAGGGGTTATAGACTGAGTAGATCCACATACGTGTAATAAGTGTTTATGAGACAAGGGAGATAATACACTTGTTAATTAACTGTTGGACATCAGGAACCCCCGAAGCGACATTCTTTTCGACCTTTGACACAATTCACTGTGACAAGCGTCATTCGTCTTTCACCAATGGGCTAACAGTATATGTGGAAAAGCAGCCAGTTACTTGGAAAGTATGTTGTGTGGAGTACTGGTGTGAGAAAACCAGGAAACATATAAGTAGATGAACTGGCCGCCGTGATATGACTGAAAAATTGTTGAAAACGGCGTTAAACCCCAATCAATCAATTAAAATCAGGAACCCAGAGCTACTGCTCAACTGAAGTGTCAAATACCTTGTTTAGTTGTTATGGTGTTTTACGCCGCTTTGTACAATGTGTCCGTTATATCACTGCGTGTCCTGGTTAAGTTACCAGGCTCCAATTCCACCAACGATACTCAGCGCTAAGTAATACTTAAAAACTTAAGAGCGTTTTTCATCATTTTTGTTTTCTTGATAAAAAGGCAAACATATTTCATTTCTTAACAAGTATTGTAAGTCCAAAAAGGTGACTTTTAATGTCAACTCAGTCATGTATTTAAATATATTCGACCATTCATGTGTTACAAATTATCAGGGGAACACAAATGATGAAATATGCTTTTAAGTATTTAAGTATAACTTAACGCTAAGTAATGTTGGTGGAATTGGACCCTGTATTACTTGTCCATTCATCCTGACACCGGTGAGTCAGTCAGTATACGTATCCCATAACCCTGAGTGCCAAGGAGGGCAGCTATTACTACCGTTTTAAAAGTCTTTGGTATGACCCGATCGAAGATCGAACCCACGACCTCCCGCACTCGATGCGGACGTTCTATACCACTACACCACCGAGGCGGTCTCGATGGCCGGGTAACAGCCCAGTCGTTCTAGATAAACATTCATGTAGTATTATGATAAAGCCTACACAAAATCATACCTACTTTGATTACAGGGAATGAATGCTAAAGCGGAAAGGTACGAACGAGATTAGTAATTCAGTGTTGATTTTGTAATCAAACGTTAACTTCAAACACTGATATCAGACACGGGATGTTTTCATTGCTTTTTATGCCTAGTTCTTATTGATAATAACGTCAAAATCTGCAAATTACTTTAACCCTTTCCCTCATACGACAATTCTGCAGCATACGACTTTGAACGTATTTTGTTTAAAAAAACTGGAAAATTTATATAATTGAATGGATAACCCATGACTAAAAGTGGAAAAACATTGTGGCAAAAGGAGAAATTGCTCGTTTTGAGCAATTTCTTCTTTTGTCACTATGTTTTCAAAAAGCCGTCTGCTGCAGAGGCTTCAGAACGCGTCTATATGAGGGAAAGGGTTAAACTGTGTAGGGTTCAGTAGACGTTTTTCTAAAAACATTGTTGGAACAAGAGACATTACTTAAAATCAACAGCGTCTCCTGCTTTTCTTACAATGATTTTCTTTTAACTCTGTATCAAAAGCAATCCAATAGTCTATCACCAGAGTCGAGTTATTTAGTAGTTCAACCTTCTCCAACATATAGACGCGTTTTGACGCATCTGCAGCAGACGGTTTTTTGAAAACATAGTGACAAAAGAAGAAATTGCACAAAACGTGCAATTTCTCCTTTTGCCACAATGTTATCCACTTTTAGTCATAGGTTATCCATTCAATTATAGAGATTTTCTTTTTTTTGACAAAATATGTTCAAAGTCGTCTGCTGCTGAATTTGTCGTATGAGGGAAAGGGTTAACCTTATCCCACATATAGACGCGTTTTGACGAATCTGTAGCAGACGATATTTGAAAACATTGTATCTCAAGGAGAATTCACCCGTAATTAGCACATTTTTCCTTTTTGCCACACTGTTCACAACTCTTTTTGATAATTCTACTATCTTCCATAGTTTTGGCTAGATGATTTCAAATGCAGATTTGTTGTATGTGGGAAATTGTTTAATTCAGATCCCCCAAGTTATATGAGACTGTAACATTAATGCCGGTTCAGAATGCATGTAATGTGAGAGTTTTCGAAGTGTTTTCATAAATAATATATTTTATGAATTTAAAGCAACAGCGGGGCTACTTGTTGTCACAAGCTGCCGAGTCGATATTAAAAAGTTCGAAAAAAAAAAAAAAAAAAAAAAAAAAAAATATAACTGGCTGATTTACAAGCTTGGCGTGTTCACATATAGATATTACGATAATTTGTTCATACAGTATACGTGAACATTCCGGTGTGTCTAATATTACAGATTTAGGAAATCAAGCTCATTCGCGTGTGAAAATATATGCAAATAACCTATATTTAACTTATCGGTTTATTGATTGAGTGTTTGGTCTTTTGCACCGTTTTCAACACTTTTTCAGTTAAATCACGGCGTTTCCTGATTCAGTTATCAGTATTACGTGTCCATTTATCCTGGAGTCATACAATACAGTTCATTCATTCTTTTAGGTAAAACAGTTGGCAGGTTTGCAATCGACAACTGATCACGGGAAGTGTAATCAAGTTTGAAATATTCTGTTAAACGTCCTACAAATATGGTTTATGTTATCGGAGAATAACCTATTCTGTTAAACGTCCTACACATATGGTCTATGTTATCGGAGAATAAAATATTCTGTTAAACGTCCTACAAATATGGTCTATATTGTTATCGGAGAATAAAATATTCTGTTAAACGTCCTACAAATATGGTCTATGTTATCGGAGAATAAAATATTCTGTTAAACGTCCTACAAATATGGTCTATGTTATCGGAGAATAACCTATTCTGTTAAACGTCCTACAAATATGGTCTATGTTATCGGAGAATAAAATATTCTGTTAAACGTCCTACAAATATGGTTTATGTTATCGGAGAATAAAATATTCTGTTAAACGTCCTACAAATATGGTCTATGTTATCGGAGAATAACCTATTCTGTTAAACGTCCTACAAATATGGTCTATGTTATCGGAGAATAAAATATTCTGTTAAACGTCCTACAAATATGGTTTATGTTATCGGAGAATAAAATATCCTGTTAAACGTCCTACAAATATGGTCTATGTTATCGGAGAATAACCTATTCTGTTAAACGTCCTACAAATATGGTTTATGTTATCGGAGAATAAAATATTCTGTTAAACGTCCTACAAATATGGTCTATGTTATCGGAGAATAAAATATTCTGTTAAACGTCCTACAAATATGCCCTGTGTGATCGGAGAATAACCTCCTACAAATATGATCTATGTTATCCGAGAATAATCTATTCTGTTAAACGTCCTACATCTATGTGTTATGTTATCGGAGAATAACCTTTTCTGTTATACATGTTCAGACTTGCAGGAGCATTCACTGTCCGTATTCATCAAGACCCATTTTCACCGGGCGAGGATTAATTGTACTACGCAAATACATCGTTGTGTATTTTTGTACTGACCACGTTTTTCCCCGAGCGCTGAACTCCCACGTATATTTACATGTAAAATATGACAGTCATGTCACTGAAAACATCTTTATTAGAGAGCTGCGTCTGGGGAACGGGGAACTGGTAGCATCTTTTCCCATCAAAGTAAACCTGTTACACACGCAGACACCCGTATCAGTAGCGTAAGCGCTAAAAATCTCGTTCACATGTTATAATGGTATCCGGACATAATGTCCGCGGACAAAATGCCTCAATATCAAAAGAGGACAAAATGCCCACAGTTTATTTCGAAAACATTTTATTGTGAATTATAATGTTAAAGTGACAACAGTATTTGAGTGAAGCAGTTCATGATCTATCACCTTTATCAGCTATCCACACATCCCATTTAACATCCTGGCATCCCATAACACTTGTGGTGTGCTGCTTTAACATTATAATTCACAATCAAATGTTTTCGAAATAAACTCTTGTCATTTTGTCCTATTTTCATATTGTGGCATTTTGTCCATTGATTTTGTTCAAACTTCCTATAAAACTTGTTGATTTCATGCAATAAAGTATATTGTTGTGTATTATAATGTTGTAACATGTTATTTAAAAAAATAACAACCTTTTTTAAAGTGTTACGATACTGGTATCTGTTCATGCAGACGCCTTTCAACACATCTGCAGCGGACGTTTTCAATTCTATTCAATGTCGAATTACGCTAAATACATCCGCTAACTTGCTGATCTATAGTCCCTAAAAAAACCTTTGTTTGCGTAGAAATGAGTGTATACCATCACCAGAATGTATTGAATATATGACATTGAGTTTAAATGCATTGTGAATGTGTATAGGATGCACTGGAAATGATTGATTGGTCACTTTTTAGTATTTTGACCTTGTTTGAAAGTGAAAGCAGAGAATGCTAAACACCGGTTTTGTCCGGGGCCCGATTTGGTCCAAAATGACGGTTACCATTTTCGCCTGATGAGTTCTTTCTTGCATAATGCATGACCCCACATTTTCTTGGGATTGTTTTAAAGCTAGGAGGTAACTCTTTTCAATGATATATGGTGTTCTACATGAGAAACGCTTAGAAAGTGTGACAATCGAGGACTGAAACTGGTCGATTTACATGGAAACCAAGAAGGTGTTTTTTTGGTGTATTGTAACCCAGGGTGACTCATTATAGTCACTCTGTGTAACCTCAATGGTTGAGAAGCGCTCTACGAAAATCGACCGCAAGGAATTCTTGCAGCCTGATCTGACTCTACACTGTAAGTCAATTAGTAACAGAAAATGCCAAGCAATTTCTGTTAAGCTGTATACAATGGATATTTTTTTTTTCACAATTGTATAATTACGTTATGGTTTCTTTTGCTGGAGCACTGTTCAATTAATTATACATTCAGTTTTAGTGACCTAGATATTTTCGGAATTATCCACTGCAGATTTGTTGTAAGTGAGACAATGGGGAGCATACACCATATTCAAACTAGCGGAATTAGAATTATCACATAAATACCCTTATTTTCAAGTTGAGAACAAATCACGGAACAACGATATCCAACATTAGTCTACATGTGTGATAACAAAAACACGTCATACACGCGACTACTGATGACGTCATTTTGACCTTTATCTTTATTATGTTTATTGTTAAGTTGTTAAATTTTACACATTGAAAAATGCAATAATACGTTATTTTGAATAAATAAAGAGTCTTAATTGTTTAAAACATTGTTTGTTTTTTTCTTCTTATTCAAAAATGATGAGGACTACTTTTTTATGCGGTGAATCACAAGTTCTCATGAAGAATAGGTTATTCGGTCTTTGTTTTGATGTTGTCAATATTTTTCATTAAAACACACTGTTTAGGTGATAAAAAGAATCCATCACTCGTTTTTCTTTGGAGAAGATTTCTTAAATTCGTCTCGAAACAGAGAGTTATTAACCTCGCCAAGAGGCTCGGTTAATAACCGTCTTTTTCTAGACTCATTTAAGAAATCTTGATCTCCAAAGAAAACTCATGATGGATTCTATATTTCCACCATTTTGCCAGAAAGTTATCCTTTGACGTTTTTAAACGTAGTCGGATATAAAAGACTCATAAGTGTCACAGTTTATGGACATGTGTATGTGTGGCTGTTTGTTCCAGAAATAAAAGCAATGCGTACACATGTAGGTTCGTGAGGCAGTATTCGCCTTCGGGACAACAGGTCCCGAGTTAAAGCCCGGATCGTGTTGGACTTTTCCTGATGTGTTACATTTGTATTTATTATACGTCACGTGACTTTGTAATGTTAAATTCTCATATACTCACCATGGGTAAATTCTTACTGTCTCATGCTAACAGTACGTTTTTGACCGGTTAACAGTATACTGTTAAATGGCACGCGCGTTAATATGTTGGTAATGCACGTGTGTGACGTCATTTCAAACAATAACGTCAACTTTTAGACGCACGTGCCATGTAACAGTATATTGTTAACCGGTATATTCATGTGTGTGTGTGTTACATTGTAGTAGATCTACCCATGTTTACCTCCACTACAAAGGTACAGAATCAATTGAATAAACGTGTACTTTTGTTCGGTATAATAAAATAAATATTGCATGGCTTCCAGTGTGACAGTACATATTGTCAACATTCGGGTAAATACTGTTAACCTCGGCTTCGCCTCGGGTAACAGTATTTTCCTCGTGTTGACAATATGTACTGTCACACTGGAAGCCATGCAATATGTATATAATGCCGAAAACGAGTCCCCTCTCATTGAGGCCTGGAGCGGCTTAAATCTATAAGAAACACGTGATATCAATGTCATCTTTGGAACATCTCCACCCAAAGCATATCAACGAACTGGCCGCGAATGATCTCTGTTGATCTTTAACAGTTGCTTTGAAATTATTTCCGAGTTTCTGCATTAAATTGAGCCATCCCGCGAGAAAACCAACATTGTGGCCGCTGCGTAATGTATCGATCCAGATCAGCCTGCGCAGTCAGCGAAGACTGAACCGGGCCGACACATTCCGTCTTAGGGGGATAGAGGTATAGAGTAATGATTCCTGAAACAGAAAATCCACAGGAAGCGAGGAAGTGTCTATCCGGGTAAGCCTGCGTCGCATGCTTAGGCTGATCCGGGGTCGATACTTAACGCAGAATCCACAATGTTGGTTTTCTCGCGGGACGGCTCATTTTTATTATTTCCCCGGGTGTCCCGGGTTCGATCCACAGTCGCGGCACAACGGTCATCGTGGAGTGCCCTTGGGCAAGGCACATTTTCTAGCCTAGTACTGGTTTGTTTATCCAGGGATCATGAATAAGTGAACTGTCGCCGTGATATAACTGAAATAATGTTGAAAGCGGCGTAAAACCCCAATAAATAAATAAATAAATAAGTACTGCGATGAATGAGTATTCTGATGAAACTACAACAGGATTCTATAAGGGGGCGCTTGAGGGCACTCGACCTAAGAGCATTCGTGAACAGTTCAGATCTGGATATCTGCACAGCCTGATCTAAATCTACACAGAAGCTACATCTAAAGCTAATCTGACAAACCGTGCATTGTTACATGATACTGTGGATACGCAGTCTGATCTTTATCGACACGTGCTACAAATAGCTTCAGGTTGATTTACACGAGGCATATGGCACATAGCTTCGCAAAATTAACGCAGCGTCGTCTTGGCATGCAAATTAGGATAATGTATTGTCTTCATTGTGATTTCATATAAAGGTGTTTAAGCGTTCAACCATTGTGGGCATTAATATGTTAATGTTTGATCGATATCACATTTTGTAGTATGTTCACAGTGAAGACTCTGAAGAGACTGTGCGGATGCTCACACGCTCACCTGCGTCATACTTGCTCGCATGTTTAACCAGACCCCCCTTTTCAGCACCCACGGACCACATGTACTCGGTCACTTTCCTTTGACACGGTTCACATGAAGTTTGGCACGCGAGCAGACATACCAGTATATATTGGTATAAATTAATGTCGACTCCATAGCACTGTTATTCTTAAGATTATTATGTGTTTATCTAGGCACACTGAGTCATGCCTACATTAACCCCGTTCGTGAAATGAACTTGGAACTCGGATGAATACGCCAAAAGGTCATAGGTTCGAATTCAATTCCTACCACACTCCAGCTGTCTTTAAGGACTGACACGCCTAAACTATTTAATCAATATATGAAGTGTAAAAGTGCTATTAAAAGTTACAGTTTTAAAATAATACAGATAAACCGCGGTAGGCGAAAATAGGTATTACGGCCTCGTCGTTTGTGTATACTGGAAATGCAGTTTGATATCAAACCATTTGGGCTACAGTTATATTCTTTTAGGATTGATTGATTGATTGATTGGCGTTTAACACCGTTTTTAACAATTTCTCAGTCATATCACGGCGGCCAGTTCACCTACTCATGTATTTCCTGGTTTTCTCACACCAGTACTCCACACAACAATCTTCCCAAGCAACTGGCTGCTTTTCCACATAGACTTAGCCCATTGGTATTCTTTTAGGACGTAACATCTATGGATCTTCTTCCTGCAGATCGACAGTGCAGGTTGTGAGGAGTTTGCGTTGACACACAGGTTCGCATCCATTTGCAATTGTTCGCATGTGAAACAAGGCTCATTCTTCTTTAAATCGCCTCGGTGCGGGTGGTCGCGGGTTCGATCCCCGGCCGGGTCATACCAGATACTTGGAAACAATGGTAGTATAGGCTTTACCTCATTGGTGCCCAATGTTGTGGGGGTTAGCATTACGACTGATATATCGGTGTCAGGATAAACGGACTAGAAGTACTGGTAACTTACCCGGGACACGCCGTGAAATTTACTGAAATAATGTTAAAATCGCCGTAAAAACACCAAACAATCAATTCTCTGCTATAGTAATTATTCAGTTTATATATCTTTGATACGGGACAATTGGGAAAAACTTATTTTCTCCACTTTGTTGCATATATTGTTTTATTTGCGTAGTAAAACCATTGAATAGAACATTATTGGACATTCTATGGGAAACATGTATGCATATACTATCATTATTTCTATACCTTGATTTTTGTGGTTACATTTTTTTACATATTTATATGTTGGCTTTTAAAAATGATATATTTTATAGCCATCAAGGGCATTTTGCTCGTAACTGTAAGAGAACGTGTTGATGTTCACGGATCTATTATTTATTTTAACTTGTGTTTGTTAAACCTTAACACATTGCCCCGGAAACAAGTTATTGGGATCGATGTGTAAATATTGGTTTCCAAATGTGATTTGTTTGATTTCAATTTTCGAACGATACATTTTAAACTAAAATAAATATTTTTCCAAATACTTCTCCAATTTAGCCAAACTATAGTATGAAGAATTAGTGAATCCCATTTACGATGTGTGAAACATGTGATGAGGTAGATAGACATTTTAAGTTTTTCGGAAAATAAATATCACATTCGACGCTCACAATCCAATAACAATTTAGCATTGACCTACACACCTAGAACAAATTACATGTTAAATTCATTTAGATATTTTGGTTTTAAAGTCTGGAATAGCATTCCATCACATATAAAGCACTCACCGTCTATTGTATCATTCAAACGAAATTATAAGAAATACCTTCTGGAAAAGGTTCCATACTAACACTATCTTGATTACTTGCCGTTATTATGTTAAGAATTGTGTTTGGAGTAGTTGGAGTGTCTGTCTTCACATGATTGAAAATTAATTATATTTGTACTTTCATTGAAATTTGCATGTTGTTAAATGTAATGTTTGTGCGTGTTATATTATTGAAAGGCCATATGAAAATAAGATATGTATAGCCATTGTTAAATTGTCTGTATGTGTCTTAGATGTTACCTTAAAAAAATAAAGATATTATTATTATTATTATTATGATCTGGTTGCTATGGCATGTAACGTCCATAACAACCAAAGTTTTCTTCTGTGATTCTATTATCCGGTTGAGAAACTGTGTGGATTTTTAATAAAATCAATGGCCATGCGTGCCACACTTCCTATAAAAGAGTGCACATGCTTACAGAGAACGGCTGTTAATATCTGAGCGCTACTACAGGAAACCCTATCACACGGCAGTTGCATACAGTGTTAATCCAAATCACAATGCGTGCCACACTTCCTATAAAAGAGTACAAATACTCACAGAGAATGGTTATAGCTATCTGAGCGCTCCTAAAGGAAATCCTATCACACGGCAGTTGCGTACAGTGTTTACCCAATGCGCATTCGCGCAGTATTATCTGGTTCTACGCTGGTTGTTAATAAGAAGCATTATAGTTACCTCTTATATACAATATACATTTAGATCGCACAGAGTGAGTGTGCAAGACGATGGACACATGTCAAACATGATCTATAGGTGGTATTCGCAGTGTACGGCCCATTCATACCTTATTTTAACCGCACCACATAACTCCAGCCACTTTCAATAATGTTGGTATATTTACTCCTTTCCCACATACAGACGCTTTTTTATGCCTCTACAGCAAACGACTTTTGAAAAACATTGTGGCAAAGCGATAAATTGCTCACAATGAGCATTTCCCCCTTATGTTCCAATGTGTGGGTTTTTTTTTAAACTTTATTCAAAACGTGTTCTATCATTTATGGAGAATTTCTAGTCTGCTGTAGATTTGTTGTATGTGGGAAAGGGTTAAGAACGATGTCTGGGGTCTAAATCGAATTCCCGAGTATAGCCGAATGATTCCGATTTTAACCGAGAATCGTTCGCAATATATGAGCCGTCCCTCGAGAAAACCAACATTATGACCTCTGCGTAATGTATCGACCAAGATCAGCCTGCGCAGTCCGCGCAGACTGATCCGGGCCGACACATTCCGTCTCAGGGGGATAGAGGTATAGAGTAATGATTCCTGAAACAGAAAATCCACATGAGGCGAAAGTTGTCTGTCCGGGTTGGCCTGCGCGGCATGCTTAGGTTGATCCGGGTCCGGATACTCTACGCAGAGTCCATACTGTTGATTTTCTCGCGGGACAGCTCATATGGACTCTTGCAGGTAAACTTGTAAATCCCTCACCAGTGGTCTTGATCAATCCGTAGATGCGTCTCATTTAACATCAGTTAGGTGGGATAGCTTTGTAATTACCCGTACGTTCAAACAGCTGTGCTAGGAGCGAGAGAAAGAGAGAGAGAAAATGTGTTCCTCGTTTGATTGGAGTAGTTTTGATCATTTGAAGATCTATTTTACATTCGGCCGTGTACCCAGGTAACATTGCGGGGGTATGTTTATCTTTTCCCAAGCTCAATGGTGGGCGTAAGTTAAGCACCTCGGATAATAAAGATTGGAGTTCACGAAGTGTCTATTTAGCAATACAACACATTGCTCGCTATAACTCGCTCTTTGCATGTTAATCCCTTTGTTTTACAATATTATATGTGCACGTTCATGAACTACATTACATACCAATTAGCCATGGCCCACAGAATGAACGGGGTACTCATTTGGTTTATTAGAAGCAAAGAGGAGTGCATATTTTCTTTGTAAGAGCTGGTTCCAAAACAATGATGATGATACCATGGCCCAGAATAAATAAACGGAGTACTCGTACCCCCACATTGGCCACCAAATGTAACGTGCAGGGCTTAAAGACGCAGAAGATCCCTTCAGCGAAAAGTATACTCAACCCTGAAGGGGTCCACTTGTCTTATATATCTAACCCTAAACCTCATCACCCGAAACGGTGATGCTAATTTGCATATTCGTTACAATACTTCCCACTCCGAGAAGACTCGTCCCGAGTCTTGGCCTGGGAAACCCAGGGGTAAGGCAACTCCGGTATGGCAGTTGTCTTCATCCCCCCACATTGGCCACCAAATGTAACGTGCAGGGCTTAAAGACACAGAAGATCCCTTCAGCGAAAAGTATACTCGACCCTGAAGGGGTCCACTTGTCTTATATATCTAACCCTAAACCTCATCACCCGAAACGGTGATGCTAATTTGCATATTCGTTACAATACTTCCCACTCCGAGAAGACTCGTCCCGAGTCTTGGCCTGGGAAATCCAGGGGTAAGGCAACTCCGGTATGGCAGTTGTCTTCTTCCCCCCACATTGGCCACCAAATGTAACGTGCAGGGCTTAAAGACACAGAAGATCCCTTCAGCGAAAAGTATACTCAACCCTGAAGGGGTCCACTTGTCTTATATATCTAACCCTATACCTCATCACCCGAAACGGTGATGCTAATTTGCATATTCGTTACAATACTTCCCACTCCGAGAAGACTCGTCCCGAGTCTTGGCCTGGGAAATCCAGGGGTAAGGCAACTCCGGTATGGCAGTTGTCTTCATCCCCCCCACATTGGCCACCAAATGTAACGTGCAGGGCTTAAAGACACAGAAGATCCCTTCAACGAAAAGTATACTCAACCCTGAAGGGGTCCACTTGTCTTATATATCTAACCCTAAACCTCATCACCCGAAACGGTGATGCTAATTTGCATATTCGTTACAGTTTTATTAGAAGTAAAACTGTCTTTGTAAGAGCTGGTTCCAAAACAATGACGATGATACCAGAGTTGCAGTAATTCAGCAGCGGATACTTACGTATGCATCTCCTACCATTGCCAGTAGTCGTGTCCAAGACCGGTCTTCGTGTACAATGACGGTCATTGTGTAATTTTGAAAGTGACAGTTGTTTACAGAAGCATAGGTAAGAAGGAGGAGTAAACGGTTTTGTCCACTTTTACTTATGTTATGACTCCACTTGCGCATGTGTGTGGAAAAACCGTTTTGCTAAAAATAGCCTCTTAATATGGTATTATATAAAAGGGATTTCTATTACACTAAATTAACCATGCTATTTTTAGAATATGACATCATGCTATTATTAGAATCGGGTTTTCACAAATATAAACTCAGACGCCTGTGATAATAATCAACCAAACACTATGTTGTGAATATTCAAAAGAATCGTTTCACTGAGATTATTCCTTTGAATACCCAACAACCTATGGTTTGAGTGTGAAATAAGTGTTTTGGAATTTAAAATACTCACCTTATCGAGCGCTCTAGAGATTTGTAATCAAAGAAAATATTCATCTCCTCATTACCTCAGTTCACTGTCATCAGTGTAGACTATGTAAGACATAAAAGTCGCTGCTGGCAAAGAAGATGTTTTGTTGCATCTTCAAGAAAGGTGTCATATATAAAGAGATATGATGATGAAATCCGTCGGGCTATAATTTAAAATTACACCTCCGGCTCTTCTGAAGAAACTGTGGATATAGAATGGTTTGGTGAGACAGTGCGTATTTACATGCCTACCTGAGTCTTAACACTAAGCATATGACATACCGCCAGTGTTTTACGACGGGCCTATACTGTAAGCATGCCTTCAACTATATTATTCGATATTTATTCAATCAGTTTTGTAAAATCCGCTTTGCATACGTCGTCAAAATAAGTGAATGTCTTTTTATACGTGAACACATGTAAGGATGCATACCCCCCGCAACGTCCTGTATTTTTTTAATGCATATTATTACGAAAGACCGGTGGTGACCCTCAAACTTCATACTTCACATTTCACACTTCACATTTCACACTTCACACTGATAATATGTTTGAAGTGTGAAGTGTGAAGTATGAAGTCTGAATTTCACACTTCACACTTCACACTTCATACTTCAGACTTCAAACTTCACACTTCACACTTCACACGTCACACGTCACACTTCACACTTCACACTTCACACTTCATACTTCACACTTCACACTGCATAGTTCATATTTCAAACTTCAAACTTCATATTTCATTTCAATTTGCGAATGACGTAAGAAGATTTTGAAGTGTGAAGTGTGAAGTGTGAAGTGTGAAGTGTGAAGTAGGAAGTGTGAAGTATGAAGTGTGAAGTGTGAAGTGTGAAGTGTGAAGTGTGAAGTGTGAAGTGTGAAGTATGACGTGTGAAGTGTAAAGTGTGAAGTCTGAAGTGTGAAGTGTGAAATGTGAAGTGTGAAGTGTGAAGTGTGAAGTTTGAAATGTGAAGTTTGGAAGTCACCACCGGTCTTTCGTATATTACCTATAAGACAATACATCTATATTGAATTCCAGATGTCTCAAACATTGAGATTTATAAATGTATCAACGGATAGCCTGTATCCGACATGATAACGCTGGCATCATTCTTATGAAATATGAGCCGTCCCGCGAGAAAACCAACATTGTGGACTCTGCGTAAATTATCGACCCGGATCAGCCTAAGCATGCCGCGCAGGCTTACCCGGATATAAACTTTTCGCCTCCTGTAGATTTTCTGTTTCAGGAATCATTGCTCTATACCTCTATCCCCCTGAGACGGAATGTGTCGGCTCGGATCAGTCTGCGCGGACTGCGCAGGCTGATCTGGGTCGATACATTACGCAGAGGCTGTAATGTTGGTTTTTCTCGCGGGACGGCTCCTATGGTTGCACACCTTCCAATATTGATACCAATCTCAGTGTCTGGCACACAACTAGGTGGTGATTGATTAAGCACGCGGTTCTCTCGATTAGAGATAAAAAAATAAATACAACCTTGTGGAAAATTTAAAGGGACTGAATCCCATATGAGAAAAAAGCGAAAAAATTGCTATTACCTAGATGTTTTTGCATGTAAGGCATTGCTATTTGCTGACTGATGTACTACAATATATGCACACTATTAAACTTGCGGAGATTTTTCTTTATTTTGCATTGTAAAATCTACTGGGTTAGTAACCCAGTAAATCTAAAAATGTCGCTGTATATTTATCACGTGATCACTACAACCGAATTGACAATCTCCTTCGCAGAGTTGTCGTTCCTTACACTCACGCATACATGAATGTAAATGAGTCGATAGTGTTAGAGAATGCCGAATTTTTCAACGGGAAAACACGAAGCGGTTTAACTGCTTATTTTCTATGAAATAATGAAAAACAAGACTTGTATGACCTTCTACAACATTTCGTTAC
Organism: Serripes groenlandicus; assembly: GCA_031761405.1. Classification (NCBI taxonomy): domain Eukaryota; kingdom Metazoa; phylum Mollusca; class Bivalvia; order Cardiida; family Cardiidae; genus Serripes; species Serripes groenlandicus. Next base: position 9,112,247 of record JASEVX010000001.1, on the reverse strand, counting down.
ATATATATCTACGTATTTTGGATTAATTAGAATAAGTATAACATATGACGATTTTGGAACATTATGGTGTTCAGTCCCTTTAACGGAGGAAATACAATAGGTGTATTGGTACTGTATTCGATTCGAGTACTTTTCTCCTGGAAAATATATTTCGCGAGAGTTATTGATTGATTGGGGTTTAACGCCGTTTTTAACAATTTTTCAGTCATATCACGGCGGCCAGTTCACCTACTCATGTGTGTACTGGTGTTCTCACACCAGTACACAACAATCTTCCACATAGACTTAGCCCATTGGTGGAAGACGAATGACGCATGTCGCAATGACTTTTGTCAAACGTCGGAAAGAAAGTTGGCCGAACCGGGATTCGAACTCACAACCCCTGGATTGACAGCCCGCGTCGTTACCGATTGAGCTACCGGGACTCGACTCACGAGAGTGACTGTTCGAGTGAAATATATTACCGAGAGTTTGTGTGTCGATAGTTTGAACACGACAACCCGGAAAGAAAGTTGGCCGAGCCGGGATTCGAACTCACAACCCCTGGATTGACAGCCCGCGTCGTTACCGACTGAGCTACCGGGACTCGACTCACGAGAGTGACTGTTCGAGTGAAATATATTACCGAGAGTTTGTGTGTCAATAGTTTGAACACAACAACCCGGATCGACAAACAAGACCAATGACATTTTGATATACGTATGAGCCGTGTCACCAGAAAACCAATATTATGGTCTCTGCGTAATGTATCGACCCAGATCAGCCTGCACAGTTCGCACAGGCTTATCCGGACTGACACATTCCGTCTCAGAGGGATAGTTGTATTGAGTAATGATGCCCGGATTGGCCCCGCGCGGCATGCTTAAGCTGATCCGGGTCTATACTTTACGCAGAGTCCACAATGTTGGTTTTTCTCGCGGTACGGCTCCTCAATTAATTATCCGGTGGTTGAAAGCCTGATTTTACATTAAAATACTAACAATATATCTTCAAATGGAAAAGAAGACAATATCCCAAATTAATACTTAGCTTAGAGATGCAAGACCTAAATATTTTTGGAATAGGCGCTTTTCGCCCGTATCCCATTACTTGCCTGCTTTCGAAAAGTCGACTTACGGCTGCAACCATGCATTACTATTGAATTCCTACGCGAAAATCCGAGTTTTAATTAGATGACTGTTAAAGATATGCTTCTAATATAGTGGTGGTGGTAATTATACCTATACCTCGTTCCCGTTACAGTTCATGACGAATTCGCAAATGATATCACCATGTCAATTTGGGCTATATTAAAGAATCTTTGTCAGAATAATTATCTTGATGTGTTTTGCATTAGAAATCACATTGCATACTTCAGGTATAGGGCCATTATGGTCCCCTTGTTTAAGTTATAGAACTTTAAAACTATATTGATCTTAATCATACTATAAGCGATCAGGTCTGTATAAATATTCTTATACATACAGGGTATATCATAGACCTGGGTAAAAACAAACTCCAAAGATAAATATTCGCACTTACGTAATGAAAATAAGAATAAAATCAATAATTAGATGACTGTTAAAGATATGCTTTTACATATAGACAAGTACACTCCACCATCACATAGCACCGGTGCACATAATCGAGATGCAATAGCAGATTAAACTTTGGTAATACAGAGAACTGCCAATCAAGGGATTGCGAATTAGAAGCCCATGTCATTCATTATTTCCGATGGTTGTCAAAAGTCAGTGTGGTTAAAGTCATTCGTGTTCATCCATGGACTAAATAGACTATGTAGGAATTTAGCCAGTTTCATGGGAAGCATGTTGTGTGGTGTACCGGTGCGAGAAAGCTTCTCATTGAAACCTGACCTAGACTTCGCTAGCTCGCATAAATATCTGATGACAGCGCCATACAGGTCGTCTAAGATTGACCTTTGAGTCCGCCTATGAAAATGTTGCTTATCAAATAGTTCGATATAAATCATGTAATATAACCCATATGAATACACGATATAGAGAAGCTGTGATTGTCGAGTGCTCCGATTGTATAGAAAGAGCGTTTGTTGTATCATGCGATAACATTGGAGGTTACAATACACCAACTAAATTCCTTCTTTGTTTCTATGTAAATCTATGTAAATCGACCAGTTTCATCGCTCAATTGTCACACTTTCTAAGCGTTTATCATGTAGAACACCATATATATCATTAAACAGAGTTGCCTTTAAGCTTTAAAACAATCATCATTATTGATTTCGAACCAACTCTTACAAAGAAAATATGCACTCTTTGCTTCTTATAAAACAAACGAGTACCCCGTTCATTCTGGGCCATGGCTAGTTGGTTGGTATGTACTGTAGTTCATGGTCGTGCACATATAATATTGTAATACAGTTCCTTACATTCGAGCAAAACAGGCTGGGATTAACATGCAATCTAAAGAAAATGGGGAGTCATGCATTATGGAAGAAAGAATTTACCCGGCGAAAATGGTTACCGCCATTTTGGACAAAAATCGGGCCCGGACAAAACCGGTGTTTCACAATCTCTACTTTCACTCTCAAACAACATATTTACAATGAATTTAAACTCAATGTCATATATTCAATGCATTCTGGTGATGGTAGAACAAGGTCAATTGGAAACGACCCTTTATGCGGTGTAGTCAGGTCCAATGTACGTACAGCGAAGTATTCTGGTCTGATTTTAATGAGATTGGAACGGCGTTGTTTAAAGTTACACAACTTAAACAACGACAAATGAGGGACACCTTGCTTTGTTAAGCTAGTAACAAATTTAATTTGTCGAAAAGATTTGCGGATGCTTGGGATAGTCCTTATGTTTTCTCATATTTCAATGTAATTAAACAAAGATTGCGTGCAATCATGTTTTCTCATATTCCAATGTAATTAAACAAAGATTGCGTGCAAGGATATAAGGCTTTTTCTTTTAAAGATAAAAGCTTGGGGCATTATTTAGAAAGCATTAGATGCGTATGAAAACCTTGCCAATAATTGACAAGACGAATTTTGATGCTAAGCATCAAAGACGCCGCGCATGGTTTTAAAGCATGACTTAAAGGGAAGCAGATGCAGTTCAATACATTTAAATAACCTGTGCAAACGGACAGGATGTAAATATTTTGAACAAGAAGGCCAAATTTACCTTTATCTTAAACAAGAAGGCCAAGATTATCCTTTATTTCTCACCTGGATACCATAGTCTATAATAAAATGTTATCAAGAGCAAAAAGGGTCCATTTTGACGTAGGGATTATACACTTTATATGCTAGGATCTATGTGATATTCAGCATGTAAAGTTTAGTCTTCAAACCATTTGGCTTACCGTTTGCTTAACATTGACTGCAACAATAAAGTGTCATACAAGCTGAAGTTTCTTAATTTTAAATCTGCTCTTACTAGATCAATTAGATAAACAAAAAACATAGATACTGAAATATTAACAGATATTAACTTAAGTATTAATGCCTCTAGTTATAAGTTAAGTGTGACACAAGCTTTGGAAGGAGAGAGGGAAGTATATTCTCCTTCCAGTTGAGCAGAAGTATGATAACAAAAGACGAGAGTATATAAACAAAAAATACAAATAATTCTAACGAGTTTAAAGATATTTAATATCAAAATTAAGCATTTATGAAATTAAAAGAAAAAGAAAAAATGAACAATTGTATGGGGAGGAACGTTTTAAGTTTAGTAATACAACAGAAATAAATAAGAAAAAACATCACCCGAATCTTTTTTCTGAGCTTTGATGAATCAAGTCGTCAAAGCAGTAAACCAAACAATTTAAAAAGCGTGGCCTAGTGAACTCCGTAAACTAACTCATAAAAAAAGCTTAGCCTAGTTAGTTGGGGAACAGTTATTAAAAACAATTTAAATGTGTCTAAAGTTTTGTAATAACGGTAAACGATGTACATATTTTGTATCTTGTTGTTTCTTAAATGAGTTAATACAATTTATTCAATCATAAAGGCTGTTTTTTCAATCATATTACAGAGTTTTTCTTTACAATAATATTTGTTGGTTACTCCCTTTTCGATTACGTCACCCCATGGTACACAATTAAAACCTATCCCATACTGACGCCGCGCTTTCACGCGGCGTCAATAAACATATATTATTGCATAAAATCTATGTTTTACGCCCGCTTAAGGGATACAGAAACATTGCAAAAACCGGGCGTAAACGGCGAGAAAACGTGTATAAACAAAGCGATTCTCGCGCGTACGTGCCGTTTCAGACCGGTTAGATGTTTTACATATGCATTACCCGGGCACCGTTAGTAAACAAAACATGGACGCTCCATCTCCCCTAGAATAGGAGCAATTGTTGGGTTAACAATAACATCAGCTTCTTTAACTCGATAATCGGTAACATGCAATAGACTCACAGTTAAAGAGCATAACATAATCCAAAACTATTCGAGTCAGCGATGGCAACCTTGATGTAGGACCGGTTCGTGGATATATAAAACATAACTTGTTTACTTTATGACGTCACATGTGCCAATCCTTACCGCGTCATGTTCATCGGCGGTTATCGTACAACTGAACATTACAGCGGACTATATGTTGGATGTTTGCTCTTATTTTATGCAATAATAGCGAAAATACACATTTTCTCGGGCGTGAACATCTGCGGACGCCCTTAAAATGTGTTTATGCCCTCGTGCTTCGCACTCGGTCATAAACACTTTTTGCGGGCGTCCGCAGATGTTCACGCCCTCGAAAATGTGTATTATCCCTATATTATTTCAATCAACATGGTGTACCATAAACCACGTGGCTTGTTTACCCTTTTCCCCATTCAGACGCTTTCTGACGCCTCTGCAGCAAACGAATTATGAACCATTGTACCAAAAGGAGATGAGCTTATGATTAGTTATTTCCCCTTTAACTACAATGTGTTAAATTCTAATGAGATTAGAACGGCGTTGAACTGCAATAAGTAAACAAATAAATCGACCGATCATCAAATATGTAGATATATAGGATCCATCATGAGTTTTCTTTGGAGATCAAGATTTCTTAAATGAGTCTAGAAAAAGACGGTTATTAACCGAGCCTCTTGGCGAGGTTAATAACTCTCTTTTTCGAGACGAATTTAAGAAATCTTCTCCAAAGAAAAACGAGTGATGGATTCTTTTTATCACCTAAACAGTGTGTTTTAATGAAAAATATTGACAACATCAAAACAAAGACCGAATAACATATTCTTCATAAGAACTTGTGATTCACCGCATAAAAAAGTAGTCCTCATCATTTTTGAATAAGAAGAAAAAAAACAACAATGTTTTAAACAATTAAGACTCGTTATCTATTCAAAATAACGTATTATTGCATTTTTCAATGTGTAAAATTTAACAACTTAACAATAAACATAATAAAGATAAATGTCAAAATGACGTCATCAGTAGTCGCGTGTATGACGTGTTTTTGTTATCACACATGTTGGATATCGTTGTTCCGTGATTTGTTCTCAACTTGAAAATAAGGGTATTTATGTGATAAAATACAATATTCACTCTGAATCGTGTAAAATGTTATAATATTTCATACTGCACACAGTCCTGTGGAAGAAATTGAATAGCTCAAAAGAAGCTACCATTTAGAATCTCCTGAATGTAGGGGAGTTTTGATATTGATGATTTTTAATAGGTCATAATTTATATTAAGCTTGGGAAAACCTTTTGACGATATAGTCAATAAACAAGTACGTCAATGGTGTGTGTCACGTGGTGATTTGCATGTTTCGATAAGCTGACATTTGAATAATTTAACGAAGCGTCTGTCTGAATTTCCAGTGAAGCAACAGTTAATTAGTCAACAGAATGCAAACATTACAGCATACACACGCTTTCTGACGCCTCTGTACAGAATGAATGTATATTGTTTTATGGCGCATCGACAGCTAAGGTCATTTAGCGCGCAATTGATTTTAATTATTCATGATCCCTGGGTAAACAAACCAGTACTAGGCTAGAAAATGTGCCTTGCCCAAGGGCACTCCACCATGACCGTAGTGCCGCGACTGGGGATCGAACCCAGGACACCCGGTTTCGAAATCCCCGACGCTAACCACTCGATCACAGCGGATTCGCGCCTCTGTACAGACGACCTTTGAAAACATTGCGAAAAAGGACAAATTGCTCAGTTTGCAATAATGTTTTATACTATATCCATTAATTCAACTTTCCTTTGTAGAAGTTATGCCTTGTTGTTCTCAAAGTCATCTGATGCAGATTTTCTGTATGAGAGACAGGTTTAAAACTGCAAAAACGGCTTCCCCATGCGAATTGGTAAACAAACTATTGGCATCGTAGTGATCGCATTGTATAGAAGAAAAATCGCAAATCTTAACTTTCGTCTCGACTTCGAAACACAGACGTCTTGTCGAATTCGTGAGAAAATCAAGCAAGAGTGGGTTTTTTTCGCCCATTAGTTAATCATTTAGTTAAAATATTCCCAAAGGAATCATCATATAGTGCGTTGTAGATAATTTAGTTTGATCTTAATTTCAGATCACACCGCGATGATCTAAATACGTCATAAACCTACTAAGCCGTAATTATGGCGCACCGGGACACGTGGGTATTTTTGTAAAAATAAAAATCAACACCACCTCTGTTCTTACCTAAATGATCGGTCTGGCTTAACATGAGGTCTTTAACATTTACTAATTTATATCTTTCACTTTGGCTTCTATTTCATCGCAGACTGATAACCCTTTTCCCACATACAAAAGATTTGCAGCGGACGACTTTGAAAACATGATGACAAAAACCCAAAACAATTTCCATGAACGGTAGATTAATTGTTAAATAAAGTTGCAAAACATTGTGGCCAAAGATGAAATTGCTAATCATGAGCAATTTCGACTTTGGCCACAATGTGTTCAAAAGTCGTCTGCTGCTATTTCGTCAAAATGCGTCTACAGGTGGGAAAGGGTTAAGCGTGCATCTAGATGTAAGATGGTTGTTTCTGAGCCCTTATCGCACCAAACAACTGGTCACATAACATTTTTTTAAAACCATTTCAATGCTGATAATAGTTTTAATTGACATGTCCAGCTATGGAATTTGGAAAAGGAACATATCGATTTCTAAAAATATCAAGATAAAAAATGTTCAGTTTTGGAGTTGAACAGCCAACAGTTCAGATCCTGGTCAGACGGCACAGATACGCCGGTTGGCCTGGGTCTATAATGGTGGCACCGGCTTAACGCAATCAATTGTGGTCGGCACATTCCGTCTCAGGGGTATAGAGGTATAAAGTAATGATTCCTGAAACGGAAAATCCACAGGAGGCGAAAAGAGTCTATCCGGGTAAGCCTGAGCGGCATGCTAAGGTTGATCCGTGTCGATACTTGACGCAGAGTCCACAATGTTGGTTTTTCTCGCGGGTCGGCTCATATGTAGTTAACAGTCATAAAATGTTGTCGGAAATCGTGTATAACGGGATCAATGTTAACCATACTGTATGCTTCAGAATTCATTCTTCTTCTCAAACAGACTGTACCTTTGACGTTTTTGAAACACGTTTTTATTTTTTTTCATCGATTGCGAAACAAGATTTTGGCTGATACCAATTATACTCAAAAACTTTATCAGTAGTCGCGCCAATAGATCTTGAAAAATCCCAAAGGAAGAACCCCGCTTATCATGGTCGACCCATGACCGTTGGTACGAGAAGCAGACGCTCTACAACTGCATTACCGGTTTTCCAGACATAAACTTATTTTGACAACGTTGCGAAAACTACGGTGTCCTGTTGGAGCCAGCGTGTTTTTCTGTGGACGGCCTCTTATCGTGGGCAAAAAGAAACTTAAATCCGCGCGTTTTTTTTAAAGGCTGTTTATATAGGATTCTATAGAGAATCCAGCAGAATTTTGTCGAAAAAAGATGCGAAATTTTACAAATAAATACGCGCACTTTTTTTTTCAGTTTGATGTTTTGGCATGAAAAAAAGATGCGCGGATTTATTTGTAAAATTTCGCATCTTTTTTTCGACAAATTCTGCTGGATTCTCTATAGAATCCTATATAAACAGCCTTTAAAAAAAAACGCGCGGGTTTAACTTAAATCCGCGCACTTTTTTTTTGCCCACGATAAGAGGCCGTCCACAGAAAAACACGCTGGCCCCAACGGGACACCGTAGAAAACAGTTCTCATGTTCAACCGTTGATTTGCTGAAATCTCTGCTGAATTTGATTAACCATTCTATCATTATGATTTTTTTTGCAGTTGAACATTCTTACGAACAACTGCTAATGTTTTTCCTGAAAATAAGCTTCGTTTGTGGTTTGACTTAAAACCAACTAAAATCTTCTTAAACATAATGTTTAAGACCTTTATATGCTATCCATTCACCGTTTATTGTATGATAAGTAAAACACATATTTATGCTTTTACAGTACATACCGAGGGCTTGGCGTGAAATGGTTGTAACTAAAAACCTATTTTGAAAACCCTGATTTAGGGGCAATTTCGACCCCTTTGTAAACAATGAAAATTCAGGTGCCATTGCTCAGAACGAGCAATGGCATCTAAATTTCCTTTGTTTACCAAGAAAAATGATTTAACGATTATCAAGACTTCATGCCGAGGTGATTAACCTTGGTAAAAAAAATAATAATTTTAGTTACAACCGTTTCACGCCAAGCCCTCGATACAAGAAACTTCCTATAGATATAACTTAAAGCACGGTTGTTATTCATTATGTAATCGAACTCAATTCAACATACTTGACTTAACTTTTTAATGAAATGAAGTGTTTGATAATTTACACTATTATCATTTGTTGTATGCTTATTAATTAAATGCTTTCTATGAAATATTACCGCGATGACAACAATTGTTTGGTACAAATTAGAATTAACCCTTTCCCTCATATAGACGCTTTCTAACGCCTTTGCAGCAGACGGCGTTTTGGAAACATAGTGACAAAAGAAGAAATTGCTCAAAACGAGCAATTTCTCCTTTGGCCACAATGTTTTCCACTTTTAGTCATTTATCCATTCAATTATAGAGATTTTCCATTTTTTGACAAAAAATGTTCAAAGTCATCTGCTGAAGAATTGTCGTATGAGGGAAAGGGTTAAATAGCGGCGAAACAGCAATTGGAAATAACGGAGGAGGACAGGTGCATTTTGAAATATTGATCATACTGAACATAATCGTAAAGTTAATGGTTTTAGTGTTTAAACACGCACACATGCATGTTAAATTGGTGAGCTTCTCCATGGGAAAAGGTCCAGGTTGGCTTTTGCAATCCGTGCAGATCCAGATCAGCATATGCATCCGCACCGAGGCTAATCAAGATCTACACTCTTCACATCTTATTTACAATCGCTGCTTGAAAGTGCGTGTAGCTTTTGTTAAGACAGAGCAGATGTACAGGATAATCTGAACCTACGCTGTTCAGAATATGCAGTCTGATTAATATCTACACTCTTTGCATCTTATTTACAATAGCTGCTTAAAAGTGTGTGTAGCTCGCTAAGACATAGCAGTTGTACAGGCTTATCTGAACCTACGCTGTTCAGAAATAACAGCTTGTACCTTTTTAACCGGACGGGTTTAAAATGTGCCTAGATCAATAAATACTGAAAATATGTCTGCAAAGTTTGCGCCATCATTTTTACTTCATTCTTGTGTGTTGATGCATAAATCTGTATAAATAATTATGAAAACAGAAAATTCCGGATAATTTAGTCGATAACAACACCTGCGTCTCAATAGGAACCATGAGTTTGAATTCTGGTTTGGCAACATAATTTGTTTCCACTTTTCAACTAAATTATTAGACATTTTTGAGCTTTAAAACTGGATATTGTTCTGATAGCAGTGTTTTTCTGGACAACATGATATTAAGGTAAATCGTACATAGGGGATGAATAGAATAGTGCATTGTATAACTGTGCCAACTCTAGCTTTGATTTATTCTTAATATGAGCCGGCTCGCGAGAAAAACCAACAGTGTGGACTCTGCGTAAAGTATCGACCCGGATCAGCCTAAAGCATGCCGTGCAGGCTTACCCAGATATACACTTTTCGCCCCCTGTGCATTTTCTGTTTCAGGAATCATTACTCTATACCTCCATACCCCTGAGACAAAATGTTTCAGAGACCATACTGTTGGTTTTTCTCGCAGGACGACTCATTTGCCGTTTAAAGGTTTCTTAACAATTTTATATTCCTACCACATAGAATGTGTTAATTCAGAAAAAAAAAATGGTGTCATGACTTGTTGACCTGAAACGTTGTTTGGTATCATGCTGATAGATTGGTTTATCAAATTCAGCAGAGATTTCAGCAAATCAAAGGTTAAACATGAGAACTTTTTTCGCAACGTTTAACTGATTAACTGATAGCTTTATTCCAAGTACATGTATAAACTATTGGTCTGAATGCATGCGTGTATTCCATAGTAATCAAGACATTTCATTGTTTATTTTCTTGTATTGCAAACTGTATGACGTCACAATGTACACCGTATGAACACAATGTGATCCGTTACCTTTAATTTAGTTGATTTTTTCGGCGATAGCTGATTAACCTCAGTTTGGACCTAGATGTAAAACAAATGATCTAGATTGTAGACCAATCAAATGTTGTATTTAATGAATAATGTCGAAGAAATAAAGGAAATGAAACGTTTTGATTGGTTCGTAGTTGAGTAAGCGATCATACGAGAGGCACTAATAAGATGAAGTTTTAAAATGAAATGTTCTGCATACTAACTTTTAATTGTTATCCTTAAGAAATAAATTTCAGTGACAAAAAATCAGTGAAAACGTTTGAAATATAATATTTAACAGCAAAATATTAATTATTTTTGAAATATGATAAGTTTTCACTTAGTTATCGCCAATTGAAACTTATACACCTCTTCGGAACCTCGCATAGTCTCCAGTTATGTGACGTATTTTCGGCCTTGAATGCGCATGTTCCATTTCTTAGTGTTTTCTCATATTGATCGCCGTTCATCTTTTTTAAAGATATTTCTAGTTTTAATTGCAATATACTGAATGCTTTGGAAGCCGAATCTTAGCCAAACGATTATATCGACATGTGTCGACTTATTGTAAACGTAGCGTTCAGTGTTAACAAGTATTTTACAGTCAATGTTGAAAGTTACACAACTTAAACAACGACAAATGAGGGACACCTTGTTTTGTTAAGCTTTGTTTCGAAAAGAAACAAATTTAAATTGTCGAACAGATTTGAGGATTCTTGGGATAGTCCTTATGTTTTCTCATATTCCAATGTAATTAAACAAAGATTGCGTGCAATCATGTTTTCTCATATTCCAATGGAATTAAACAAAGATTGCGTGCAATCATGTTTTCTCATATTCCAATGTAATTAAACAAAGATTGCGTGCAAGGATATAAGGCATTTTCTCTTAAAGATAAAAGCTTGGGGCATTATTTAGAAAACATTAGATGCGTATGAAAACCTTGCCAATAATTGATAAACATATCTTATTTCAATCAACATGATGTACCGTAAACCACGTGCCTTGTTTACCATTTTACCCATTCAGACACTTTCTGGCGCATCTGCAGCCAGGGGCGTAGCTCCTTTTATGCACTGTAGGCACGTGCCTACACATTTTTTCTAAAAATGCCTCAAAATGCAGCTACAGCGATACACATCTGCGTAATGTATCGAAAAGTGTATATCCGGGTACGCCTGTGTGGCATGCTTAGGCTGATCCGGGTCGATACTTTACGCAGAGTCCACAATGTTGATTTTCTCACGAGACGGTATACACATTGATTATTGCCAAGCTACGCCTGGCAGCAAACGACTTATGAACCATTGTACCAAAAGGAGATGCGCAAATAATAAGCTATTTCTCTTTTACTACAATGTGTTAAAGTTTATTCAATAATTATTCTATTCTACTTATAGAGAATTTTCAAATGTTTTACTCAAATGTTTTTAAGTCGTCCGCTGTATATTTGTTGTAAGTGAGAAAGGGATAACGGGCTATAGTTGTCAAATTGATTATACAATGATAACCGGTGATTGCCAACATACCAATTAATGACAATCTCAACTTCCAGATGTGTTATTGCATCATCTGCACCAATGGGAAATAGCACCAAATCTTTCGAATAATGCCTCCTACTATGCCTAAGCTTCTAGACGGAAAATGTGATTATTTTCACTTTAAACGACGCTTCTTTGCTAAGACTCATAATATGGCTTAATTTTCTTGGATGTGCATACACAGTGATACACAGTGGCACCAATACACTTTTCTAAATTGGACAAAGTTTCGCAAACGTTTCCTGAATCACACGGGCACTTCGGACCTAATATAGGACATACGCCTTGTACAATGGCACTTCAAACCTAGGATAGGACATACGTCTTGCACATTGGCACTTCAAACCTAGGATATAACATACGCCTTGCCTAAGGGCACTTCAAACACAGGATAGGACAAACGCCTTGCCCAAGGGCATTTAAAACCTAGGATAGGACATACGCCTTGTTTAAGGGCACTTTAGGCCGAGGATTAGAAATACGCCTTGCACAAGGGCACTTCAGACCTAGATTTGGACATACGCCTTGCCCAAGGGCACTTCAGACCTAGGATATGACATACGCCTTGCCCAAGGGCACTTCAGATCGAGGAAAGGAAATACGTCTTGCCTAAGGGCACTTCAGACCTAGGATAGGAAATATGTCTTGCCCAAGGGCACTTTACCACCATGACCGTTGCCAATTTTAATCTTCCATACCAATCACGACAGATTCCTTTGTTTTCATACGTGTTAACCCTATCGCTCATACAGAAGCTTTCTGACAATTTTTTAAAACATTGTGGCAAAAGGATAAATTGCTGATGATATGCAATTTCTAATTTTGCCGCAATGGTTTCAGATCTATTCAATAATTACACTTCCATGGGTAGATATGTTCTTTATTTTCCCTTTGACGTTTTCATAGTCGTCTGCCGCAGATTTGTTGTATGAAAGGGTACAAAGTCCTAAAGTGTTTTCAAAATTGTGATGTCTCCGTGTCGGTTTTTTGTTATTAAAAATGCATGGGTGTATTATTGGCCGTGCTGCATTTACTATACGAAACAAATACACATATTTGATAGCGTTAAACAAACAATAACTTACATGCGTATGCAAAATTGATACAAACAGAAAAAATCGGTTGCACAGAATAACATACAAATACTCAACAACTTGAATATCGAGGGCTTGGCGTGAAACAGTTGTATCTAAAATTTGTATTTTTTTACCAAGGTTAATCACCTCGCCATAAAGTCTTTATAAGTGTTAAATCACTTTTCTTGGTAAACAATGTAAATTTAGGTGCCATTGCTCGTTCTGAGCAATGGCACCTAAATTTGCATTGTTTACAAAAGGGTCAAAATTGCCCCTATACCAGGGTTTTCAAAATAGGTTTTAAGTTACAACCCTTTCACGCCAAGCCCTCGATATGATTGGAAAACATGCGTCTTTTCAAATTACTATAGTATATCAATTTTGATATATGTTATCAATAGTAATAGACATACACGTAAATTTACAAAACAGAACAAAAAAGAACATAATTTCAATTGCTGTAGGTAATTACAACAGTGTTTAGCAAATATACAATACAGAGGCAAAGCAGAACAGAAACAAGTTCAATACAATCATACCTGTGCTAAAGACCACATTTGTATAGCAGTTCCCTGCCTAAAGCGACCACTTTTAATTTCGAAATTACTAATGTTCTGCATAAATTACCCTGTAATTAAAGACCACATGTGTACACAGACCAGATTGGTCTCTTCCCATGGGTGGTCTTTAAACACAGGTTGGGCTGTAAACACTCAAATGAGATTGTGAAAGGTTCACTTTAATGTCCTGTTTAAGGTCACTTCAGACCGAGGATAAGCCATACGCCTTGCACAATGGCATTGCAGACCTAGTATAGGACATACGTCTTGCCCAAGGGCACATCAAAGCTCGGATAGGACATGCACCACTTGCATTTTGCATGATAAATATACATGTAAACTGGCACCGTAAGCTATGGTGATAACATTGAGTGTATACACAGAGGATCATCTAATCCCGTCTTGTTTGAACGTGCATGTTGACGCCCAATCGCCGATCATAAAACCGCTAAGGTATTTATCACCATTTAGTAAACAACTTCTTAGAGTCACGCGAGATGAAACGCCGCTTTCAATGCATTCCATAGTCAAGTGGATGATCATATAAACTATCTTTATAAAGAACGATTTCTATAAAGACAGGAATCAAAGGATGCCACGTCACACGAAAACCGACCTTCAATAGCTTTGTAAATATGAGTACATATCAAGGTCTTCATGCAAAACGGTTGTAACTACATCTTGCTCAATATGTAGTTACAACCGTTGTGCATGAAGCCAGCGATATTCGTGTCAACGCTCAAATGAGCTAATCTGCATAGTTAGTTTAATAAATAATTTGTTTACATACATTTTGCATAGTCCTTTACAAGTTATGTATACGTTCTATTGATATATTCATCAGCATGGATTAGAAAACAAGTTATTTAAAACTAATTTTAATTACTCTCCATGCAAATAAGTATTTGCCTCATACAGACGCTTTCTGACGCCTCTGCAGCAGACAACTTTTTTGAAAACATAGTGACAAAAGACGAAATTGCTCAAAACGAGCAATTTCTCCTTTAGCCACAATAATTTCCACTTTTAGTCATAGGTTATCCATTCAATTATAGAGATTTTCTAATATTTTTGACAAAATATGTTCAAAGTAGTCTGCTGCAGAATTGTCGTATGTGGGAGGGGGTTAAACTGATATGACCGATATTGCGAATCTGAACTTTCCATCAATAAGTTTGAGACTGCATTGCTTATTTGAGGTTAAAACTTTTCCCCACCTGATCCATGCATTTTTTTTTTTTTGCTCCCCAAATGGCTTTAGGGTAAACAACCCCAAACCATCATCATCATCGATGGATTTTGCTTCAATAAGGCCAGTATGTACATCCACATATTTATTAAGATAAACATTTGTTCACATATAACGTACACAAACGTGTTATTAACGTATTGCGTATTATAACAAATTAAGTGATACGATAAACGAATTAAATCCGTTTTTTTTTTTTTTATCAGTTAATTATTTTCTTTTACCTAAGATTTTTCTGCAGTAGATGATTTTTGAAAATATTGCCGAAAAAAAAGATGAACATAAATGATCAATTGAACAATTCCTCCTTTCCCCAAAATAATATGTATACTGTCTGAATGTCCCTTTGTCATTACTTCAGATACATGTGGAATCCGCTGTGGTCGAGTGGTTAGCGTCGGGGATTTCGAAACCGGGTGTCCCGGGTTCGATCCCCAGTCGCTGCACTACGGTCATGGTGGAGTGCCCTTGGGCAAGGCACATTTTCTAGACTAGTACTGGTTTGCTTACCCAGGGATCATGAATAAGTGATATAACTGAAATAATGTTGAAAGCGGCGTAAAACCCCAATAAAACAAAATTCAGATACATGTATATAATTACATTTCATTCAAGTGGTTTCCGAGATGGTACTATCAGGTAACGAGTAAAGATGTTACGATAAAAGGCTGGTAGATTTAGAAGCAATCTGAAGATGAGTAAATTTGAGCCGTCCCACGAGAAAACCAACATTGCGTAAAGTATCGACCCGGATCAGCCTAAGCATGACGCGCAGGCTAACTCGGACAAACACTTTTCGCCTCTTCTGGATTTTCTGTATCAGGAATCATTACTCTATACCTTTATCACCCTGAGACGGAATGTATCGCCCCGGATTAGCCTGCGCGGACTGCGCAGGCTGATCTGGGTCGATACATTACGCAGCGACCATAATGTTGGTTTTCTTCGTGGTAAGACTCAGTTGTTTCTAGTACGGTAACACCGCCCTCTCGCCTTGATACGATGCATATTGATAACGCACGGTAATTAGTGCATCAGATAAGAAAATGGGTTATTTACCTTTCCATTGTGGTGTATTAATTAGACCTAACGTTTGGCAGAAAGGGGTCCAACAATCAAATATGCAAACGTCAAAGAATCTGGCAATTATGACTTCCAGCACATTGAGAATAGAAGTATACAATTTTAACCGTGTCATAGGATTTTGGGGTGTGTCTTGTTGTATCAGCGTACCATGATACAATACAATACAATACAACATATTACAATGTATTACAATATATTACAATATATTAATATATATTTTATTGCATTAAACAACAAACAATATGTTTATAGCAAATATTTTTTGTTTTTTTTGCTTTTTGTTTTTATAAAAGATACAAGCCTATCCCCGGTAGCTCAGTCGGTAGAGGCGGGCTGTCAATCCATGGTTTGTGAGTTCCAATCCCGGCGGCCAACTTTCTTTCCGACGATTGACAAAAGTCAATGCGACATGCGTCATTCGTCTTGCACCAATGGGCTAAGTCTATGTTGAAAAGCAGCCAGTTGCTTGGAAAATGTGCTGTGTGGAGTACTGGTAGGTATGAGAAAACCAGGAAATGCATGAGTAGGAGAACTGGCCGCCGTGATATAACTGAGAAATTGTTAAAAACGGCGTTAAACCCCACTCAATCAATCAATAAAAGATACAAACGGAGAAATGGATTTTTTTCCGAAGAATTTACACTCATTTAACAATGAAAGTGTTTATGGAAAAAACTGACCTATTTTAGACATTTTAGTGTAAATTTCGATAACATGTTGATCGTAAAACCTTTATCAAAGCCAGACCATCCAATCGTTAGGTGTAATAATCTAGCATTGCTACTGTTCCCTATATGTTCCATTGCAACGAATACGTATTTAGCTAAACTATTTATAATTTGAAGACTCAGATATACACAGTATCACCAAAGTCTTCACTGTCCGTTGATGTGCTAAATTGACCTAAATGTATGTCTCTTTTAATGCTAAACTAGAATAGTAGCCCAACTAGTTTACGATTATGTAACCTAACATATACCCTAGACGGTGAGGCAATTAGATCTCGTTTTAACATGCGCGCCTGTTATATTGTTAAAATACTTGTTCTGAAGAGGGACTTTAATTACATTTTGAAAACATATAGCATAAGTAGCCTTGGTATTATGTATTTGACTATTAACAAGTGGTTTGAATAATTGTTATAAAAGTTTAATATGTTGAAAATATCTTGAGTAAATGTTATAACTTGAAGCTTAGACCAGAATAAAAAAGAACATGTGGCGTAGTGATTAAGGTGAAAATTGCTTATTTCAGTATTTTCTACTTTTCCCACAATGCTACATTTTACGTTTTCTTTAAGTGTGTCAAACGTAAGCAATTAGAAAAAATGGTAAGTTTCACGTTAAAGTGATTATAACGAGTCTCCGTCTAGCTTGTAACACCATCAGAACCACGTTGCTCATTTTGCTGAATAAAACCAACGAATATTAGATACTTGTTGTTACATGATGGATGTAATTAAAGAAGATAATCTTTCTATTGTGCTACGATGCGAGTGTTATTAATATTAGCAGAGAGTCCCGGTAGCCCAGTCAGTAGCGACCGGCCTGTCAATCCAAAGGGTTGTAAGTTCGAACTCCAGCCCGGCAAACGTTCTTTCAGACGTTGAAAAAAAGTCATAAGTCTTCCACCAATGTGCTATCAGTCCATGTTGAAAAGGCAGCCAGTTGCTTGGAAAGACTAGTGTGTGGAGCACTGGTGCGAGAAAACCAGAGAACACATGGTTATGTAAACTTGACGCCGTGATATGACTGAACAATGATTTAAATAGGCTCTAAACCCCAATCAATGAACTTATCATTCATACAACAAACATATTACTCTCTACTAGTGTACATAATTTTGAAGCATAAATTCATGGCTAGTGCATGGCTCCAAAACGGCTCGATAGTGTAGTGGTAGAGAATCCACCTCGGTAAAGGGAATTCGCAGGGTCGATCTCCGGCCATATCATACCAAAGACAAATGATAGAAATGGCTGCCCTACTTTGCGGTTACGGTTTTGGGGCTAGCAATACGACACACTGACTGATGTCAGGATAAATATACAAGTAGTAATGATAACTTAACCAGAAAACGCTGTGATATAACAGATCTTTTTTAAAACCTGCGTAAAACACCAACAAATCAATCAATGATTCTATTGTGGTGATCTTGAATTGTAACCGGTCGGACGCGGTTGATACTGTTCTCAAGCTGTATGGATGTTGCAACCACAAACCACTCGGCATTCAGCGATTAACATTAATTGATATGGCGAACAACAAACCACTCGGCATGCAGCGGTTAACATTAATTGATATGGCGGCGATCATCGCTTATCATTAATCGATATGACAATAATAACCTGTATTGCGTAACAAAGTCTGGTAGCTCACCAAAGTGGTTCACTGAACTCGGGACTTGTAACACGGTATACGTTTATTGCTAGATCCCGTCGACTGATACCAATTGGTGTTAGATATGCATACTGGGCAAGGTTTTTCTTTCACATTCATAAGAACAAATAATGTTAACATATTTATACTTCTTTACGATATTTGTATCCTTTAATGTAGCTAATTTAAATGCATTGGAACACGAGAAATGAGCTCAAAGTGCTCTCGTCAAGATTATAAGTATGCTCATCAAATAACGTCAAACGTCGTACATAATTTAATTAAACATTTTACACATCTGAAAACATTTGAGGGAATTAAACGAAACGTCATAGGAAACATCTTCTCAATGCTAGTTACTAACTGTCTCCAAGTCATAGGATATATGCAGAATTCCGTTTGCAATGGCAAACCAAAGCAACACCATTTTAAAGGTTTATTATCAGAAACTGCTTGTCCGATTTGCAAATGACTTCAAAGTAAAGAGCATCTGATGACCTTCTATGTTATCAAGCATTCTTAGAAACGCCATTTTAAAATGAAAATTCACAGAACCATCCCTTGGAAAACCAAATTTGTTAAGGCAATGTACATTCGTAAAACAACATAAACCCAGGGGGCATTTTGCCATGAATTACTTACGAGCAAGCTTTCAACATGTTCTCATATACTCCTAGCTTTACTTACGAACAAATATATGTAAATGGTCTTCGGTTGATCTAGCATCATATTCGGTAAAATAACGTTCATACAGTTAGCGTATTTTAAATTATTCGGCTTTAGTAATTATTATAACTTAAGACACCAAAGTAAAGTTCATCTGATGACCTTCTATGGTGTCAAGCATTCTTAGAAACGACATTTTACAATGAAAATTCACAGAACTATCCCTTGGAAAACCAGGCAAAAAGGCATTGCAAAGATGTTCAAAAACAACCTCAGAAATATTCATTTGGTTCTATATTGCTTTAACTTATTTTGATTCGTAAAAAAGCATAACTGTTGAAGGATGGTCGAGGTTGCCTTAAACAGCTAAACCAAATTCACTCGTCCGTGATTATGTGCCTACCTGCAATATTTGAACCTAGCATGTTTCTTTACTAATTTAGTTCAAGAGTTAACTGGCTATCATGTTCTCACGGTGGAGCATATTTCTATTGATTGTATACCTTTTCTTTACTGTTCATTTCAGGCGACTGCCTTTTTCATAGCACACGAATGTGATTCAGCAACTGTGTTGGTCAATAGGTTTATTGACGTCATATAATACGTCATCATGCAGAAGGCTATGCCATGGAAGCGGTTACTTCCCCTGATCATTGTACTGGCCCTGTATTTATGTCTTGGTGCCCTGCTGTTCAAATTCATTGAGGGTGCCCCGGAAATTCAACGACGACAGGACCTCAGGGAAATGATCACAGTGTTTATTGGTAATATACATTTATTCTTATAATCTGAAAGACTAACTTAAATAATAGGTAAGACGTCAGGCGTAAACGGGCCTTGTTACTCCTGCACACAGGGAAGTCACAGGTGCCACTATTCATTCACACCGTAGCACTAGAGCCTTCACCGTTCCTATACTTTTAAAAGAAACTCAGATTGGACATCTGGCGAGAAATGAAAAAGGAAAGTGATCCAACTGGTTTCACTATGAACCGTCTTTATTTGATATCCAATCGGAGATTAAACACGTACTGTTTTTCCCTGGCAAAGCTCAAAGTTGTAAGAAAGGACAAAGTACAGTCGAATGCTAACTTTGTAGTCATTCATACATACGTATTAGCTCTGTCGAAGTCAAAGTGTATAACGGTTCCTAAAATATACTCAAAACTGTATACACACGACAGTAAAGTATGAATACAATTTACCAAACATTCTTTAGACGATTTAATAAAGCTTAGTTGTAATTTACTTATAATGTTAGAACCCGCCGTTGCCGACTGATAAGCGGTGTGGGGGTTTGGGATTTGGAATCCGCCGTTGCCGAGTGAATAACGGTATTGGGTTGGGAATTTTGATCCTGACATCCCGGGTTCGATCCCCGCTTGTGGCAGTCATGGTGGAGTGCCCTCGAAATGTGTGGTATAGTACTGGATTATTTACCCAGGGATCCGTGAATAAGCGTTATATCAGCATGATATCATTAAAATAAAGTTGAAAACGGCGTTAAACTCCAATAAACAAACTTATTAACTTTAGAAAACACATGGGTACAATAGACCTAGAACGGAAACTCCCATTTTTAAATAATTTTGTTTATTAATAAATTGTGAACATTCCACTTGAATATGATCTTTATACCTTTTCAGATAAACACAATATAAGCAGGGATCACCTAATAGAATTCATAGAAGCTATTGGATCAGAAACAGACTTTTCCAAAGGAGTTTTACAGAACAAAAGTATCTACACCAGATGGGATTTCCCGGGATCATTTTCCTTTGTTGTTACCGTGGCAACCACAATAGGTTTGTTTTCATAAGTTGATACATGTAATAAGCATGTCTGAGTATATGTTTCCCAAGACTTTTCACTCCTTTACTAGATATATTCGATTTTGACACATCTAATTCATACTTTTTTGCTATATTGCGAGATAAAAGAAATCGCACATATGTTAAAGACATTATAGTAAAGAAGACATAGCTGATAATGAGCAAATTTCCATTTGCCACAATGTTTACAAAATAAAAGCGATTCGCCCCTACCATCAACGATTTCTTTTCCGTTCATAACCTTTGACTTATTTGTCCAGGTTTTTCATACCTTTTTACGAATGCTTACACTTTGGACGAGTTTAATAGTAACATATCCAGTAAGCAGTTAATAGTCTCCATTACCAGCACGATAAGTAGGAGCTTTTTTTTTTTTACCAAATAAGGGTTACCAAGGTATGGAAATATATTGTAAGAGTAGAAATAAGGGTATTAATAACGTCCAAGTTTATTAATAGAGTGTTTGTACCATCGAACTTTGGATGTATTTCAGTTCTTATTCCAATCAGGAGATTCTTTACTTTCACCCGTTGTAATTTTAGTTAACATATTTAGATTTTGAATAATGCTCATTTTTAGTTTAAACTGACATGCACGCTTTACTGTCGATCCTCCATACAGCATTAGTTATTCATTCATTCAGTCTGTTATTATAATATTGCGTGTGTCTTACAAACGATGGTATCAGCACGATTGTGTTATTAGTGGATAAAAACACGAGGGATACACTTCTCGTATGAAATTATTGTTTGGTGTTTAACGCCGCTTTCAACAGTTTCAGTTATATCACGGCGTGTCCTGGATAAGTTACCAGTACTACTGATCCATTTATTCTGACACCTGCAAGTCCGCCATAATGATTAACCCACAATCCTGGTCGCCAGGGAGGGCGGCCATTACTACCATTTTTAGTCGGGTTTAATTGCGAAGCAATTTACATCCGACTATTGCAATCGACACGATTATAACGGATGTTGACCGTACAGTCGCCAAAAAAGAGTGCGCACTGTAAAATAGTTCACCAGTTTTCATTGAAGACTCAAAATGTATGAATAACTTCGTAATAACGCAGTTGAAAACATGTCTCTGGAAACACACATGTTTATGGTTTTGATACAGTAGATAAATTTGCATGTTAAACGAAATTCGGTTACTTCCCTGAGATGGCCGAAGACACCCGAATCACATATTTGTTTTCATGCTCAGTATTGGTTTAAGGTTAGGATCAGAAGTCAAGCCTTGTTTTCGCTCTAACTCTTGGATAAATAGATATCCCGCCGAAAAATATCCAATATGAGTTTTTACAAAGGTATATAAGTTACGTTTATTGTTTATGGCGTTTAACGTATCACAATAACTCTTAATTGTGGAAAGTCCACGCTTGGTTCTTTATTGCGCATTACAATATACAAGGGAAACAACTCCTGTTTTACTAAAGTAAACTTTCAAGGGATAGTTAACATAAATAGTTGCTGTACTGTTGAAGGACAGTTTTATGTACTGTTACATTTATGCAGGCACTCAAACACATAGGAACTTATGCGTTAAATCTCACACAAATTCAATATACATGTCTATTAATTAAGAACAGCTTCTTTTTTCAAATTTTGTATGCAGTAAGTTTGTAAACGAAACAAAATTAACAGAATATTGACCTATTTCGTAACCCTTCACACACGCTTATCCATGTTTTCTTTGTACTTTCAACATCTTTGAAATTGATTTAATCTTGGGCGTTTTCATGTGAACCCGACTTTCAGTACTCCTGTGTACTTTGATTAAAGTTCTGGTATGAAAGTTTGGCAAATACATGTGATTTACATTTACGATCGATAACACTTGATGTTGTTTCTCGCACTTGACGTTATGTGGTTATGTTTTTATTTTAAGACTTGAAGCGAATATATTTCGCAACTTACGGACGGTTTCTATCAACTTTCGTAAAATACACCAGTTTGTAATACTATTCTAGTCTTTCACGAGGATTAAAAACAGAAAACACAAATCAAATGTGTCGGATATATGGGTGACATGATACATTTCTAATATCTCGAAGATCACGAGAAACAATCATATCACCAAAAAACAACTCGATAATCGCCTGAAATTGTATGAATATCATTTAAATCTCGTTTTGCTAATTGAATATACAAATGTGTCGTACAAAACACAGCGGATGTGTACAGTTGAACTTTTGTAAAATAAAGTAGAAGTTTTTTTTCAATGTTTTTTAATAAACATATACTTTATCATATGAATGTGCACACGGAATATAACGACGCATCTTAAAGGGAATGAACACCATAATGGTCCAAAATCGTTATATTTTATACTTATTCTAATTAATCCAAAATACGTCGATATATCTGTAACGGAATGTTGTAGAAGGTCGTACAAGTCTTGTTTTTCATTATTTCATAGGAAATTAAGCAGTTAAAAAAACGGCCGCTCCGTGTTTTCCCGTTTAAAAATACCGTGGAATTTCCTCTTGCTCATTTGAATTTGTGGATTCAATTCGGCATTCTCTAACACTATCGACTCATTACATTCATGTATGCGTGAATGTAAGGAACGACAACTCTGCGAAGGAGATTGTCAATTCGGTTTTAGTGATCACGTGATAAATATACAGCGATATTTTTAGATTTACTGGGTTACTAACCCAGTAGATTTTACAATGAAAAATAAAAAAAATCTCCGCAATATTAATAGTGTGCATATATTGTAGTACATCAGTCAGCAAATCTCAATGCCTTACATGCAATCTTTAACAATTTTCTTTTTTTTTCGCTTTTTTCTCATATGGGATTCAGTCCCTTTAAAGTTATGTAAATTAACATCACACGCGCAATTAGCGACGCATTATCAATGCATTTTTACATTCGACATTTGATTCTTATTTAACTCTGTACTATGAGGTCTTGTAGCGCATGCGTACAGTGAAGACTCAGATGAGCCTGTGTATACACACACACTATCCGCCCGCTTACATACTATATAGCTATATAGGTATCTTCTGACAAATATCTACATACTGTAGCCATACTAGTATTAAGTCAATGCTTATGAGCCGTCCCACGAGAAAACCAACATTGTGGACTCTGCGTAAAGTATCGACCAGGATCAGCCTAAACATGCCGCGCAGGCTTATCCGGATATACACCTTTCGCCTGCTGTGGATTTTCTGTTTAAGGAATCATTACTCTATAACTCTATCCCCCTGGAACGGAATGTGTCGGCCCCAATCAGTGTGCGCGGACTGCGCAGGCTGATCTGGGTCGATACATTACGCAGAAATTGCAAACGTGTTATGACGCATCTGTAGCAGGTACCCTTCGAAAACATTGTCGCATAAGGAGAAATTGCTGAAGATGATCAATTTCTACGTTTGCAACTAGGTTTAGAACTCTTTTAAATAATGATACTTTCATTTACAGCTACTTTATATATATAATTTTCAAAATCGAATGTCGCAGATTTGCTTTATGTGGGAACGGGCTATAATGTTATCGAAACATATACGCATTAATTCAAGCTCCGATTTAGTTTAAACATATATTTATTATACATCAATAGCGAAACAAGCTTTCAGCTGCTGATATTATTTACGGTCGATGTCTGCTTCCTAGAGACTTGACACGTAGGCCTACTCATGGCGTTTGTATGGAAAATTCCCAAATGTAGAAGACACACATCACGGGGTTAAAACCTGGAACAATAGGTACTTGAGATAGACTCTCTACTCTCTTGGATGACCCAATTTCTCAGAACACAGTTCAAGTACGTTGTTTAGACGCAATTGTGATGTCATGTTTTTTTTTTAACTGTTGCCCAAATGAGGTACCTTTGGTTGCCTTATGAAAGTAAACAAACACGCATCACATTAAAGAAACGGAGAAGTCGATATATATATTGCTCCTTTAACATCACTAGATCTTCCATATGTGCATTATTAAAGACAATGCAATGAACCACCCAGGCGCTCATAAACATGCATCGCTTTTGTATCGGTAAATTACCTACGGCACTTTGATGCAATAGCACGACTTCTCCCAGCCTTATGGTGTAAACGTTAGCATCCCTCGTGCGTTTGCAGTTCAAAAGCCCTGTAAGATGTTGATTCGATATGCCAGTTTGGGTACTTAATGTCAAGATACATCAGTAAACTTGTCTTTTGAGTCATTTATCTTTCCTTTGCAAGATGTTCTATGCGTATGTGTTGTTACGTTGTTTGATAGAAGCATTACTTGGCAACATTGACCTGGTCCTGACCTTTGGGCAAAGTTATACATACACAACGGTTGATACGTATTATCTTTAATATTTTTTAACCCTTTCCCTCATACGACAATTATGCAGACGACTTTGAACATATGAACATATTTTGTCAAAAAATAGAAAATCTCTATAATTGAATGGATAACCAACCTATGACTAAAAGTGGAAAACATTGTCACAAAAGGAAAAATTGCTCTTGTCACTATGCTGCAGGGGAGTCAAAAAGCGTCTATATGAGGGAAAGGGTTAAGCTGGGTGTAAATGATCCCACCTTGTGTATTTTCAGAAAACACGTATATTAAACCCCTTTACCAACATACAACACATTTGCGACAGACATCATTGAAGATAACTAGTAAAGTCTTAAAAAAATAAATCTCTAAATGAAAGTAATATTATCGAATAGATATTAAAAAAAACCTTGTGCCAAAATGCTTTCAAATGTCGTCAACATGTGTTTGCAAATAGGAAAGGAAAAATACATTTGTTATCTCTACACAACGGTCCGGATCAGGTCAATATTATTGAGTACTGATTAGCTCTAACAACTTTATTCGTTGCGAACCTGATCGACTTTATTTAACCTTTTTCCTACATAGAACAAATCTACAGCAGACTATATTAGAAACCTCTAGACAAAACTAGGGGAACTTTCTATAAATGGGAGACCAATTATCGAAATTAAAAAAATAGCCTCAGAGATGTCTGTATGTGTGAACGGTCTAAGTTTACTCTTTGAGCCGTTCCAAGAGAAAACCAACAGTATGGACTCTGCGTTATGTATCGACCCAGATGCAGTCCGCGCAGGCTTATCGGGGCCGACACATTCCGTATTAGCGGGATAGAGATATAGAGTAAAGATTCCTGAAACAGAAAATCCACAGAAGGCGAAAAGTGTCTGTCCGGGTTAGCCTTCGCGACATGCTCAGGCTGATCCGGGTCGAAACATTACGCAGAGTCCACAATGTTGGTTTTCTCGTGGAACGGCTCAGGATTTATAAATCACAGGATATCATTGATTTCAAAAACAAAAACAAGTAATTTGTTTACTAAATATTGATCCGCCGATAATAGTGTGTTCTGGATATAATCAGGGACGTAGATAAGATCCATGTCCCTGATACCAGGGACGTAGATAAGAGGAATAAGTAACTAAATTATATACTAAATCAAAGCGCCAATGGCACTGTAGTGGCGATCGTATGGAAAATCCTGCAAAGTAACAAGCAGTATATCGGTGTAGGGCTTGCGATGACTCTGGTGCGGGTATATTTGAGAATGTATCAACCCTGCATCTTTTGACAGTAGAATAATGTTAGTTTGCCAGAATGTTGTCTTGGTGATTATTTAGTTACGTTCTGAAATTGGTCATGATGTGTTCAAAATTAGGCCATTCCAAAGTTATGAAAAATCTAGTCGGTATTCGATAGACTACCGTTTTAGCTCATTAGAATGGCTATTTGTAATCTAAATTGTTCGGGTAATCACATGTTTATCACCAGGTCGTTAGGCCATATTAAGATAAAATATATTTTACACTTTAGAAATGACTAAATTATCAAGAAAGGAGAGAAAACAGTATCCATTAGTTTGGTGTTTGTTTCAATGATGTCCGATATTAAACAGGTCTGTTCAATTTAGATTTACATTGCATGATTGAGGGTTGTCAGAGACATATAAACACAGTGTATTTATATGTCTCTGAGGTTGTTAAACTGCTTCGAATAATGCGAGTGCAAAAACAAGCACAAAACATGCTCCAAAAGCACAATTTCACTATTTGCCAAACTGTTCAATTTATAAAAATATAGGCATATATTATAATGCTCGATCTCCAAACTAAATTAGGCTACACTGTCAGCATTGATTGCTAATTGACTCTAGAACGTGCAGACGTGTATACACATAACGTGTGTACACACTGACATCGTGTGTCCTTTAAACCTTTGTAAACCAGTCTTATCATCTAGACGCTTTCATATATTTAAACAACTACAAAATAAAGCGTTTATAATATTGAGATTTACAAGCTCTTCTGGTTTTTGGTCTCGCGAGCTATTTATAGAACCTTTTGGAATTTCCAGATTTGAGTATCATCAGAGTTGCCGTTATTTGCAAGGCAGAACGCGCAATGATATTTATTATCTGCCAAATCATGACGAAGATAATATTTACATATTTTAACTCTATGTAGATAATGTCTCGATAAAACTCAAATATTAGTAACAATCCGGTACCAAACTAGCACATTATTATTAATCACGTCTCTGCATCAATGATGGAACTATAACGGATGTGAGTAAATTAGTTTGCAGTAAGGAAAAACAATATCAACCGATTGTTCAAAACCGACTATGTAAATATTTTTCGTTGTTGTTGTTTCTGTTAGCATGTGGCGATTGTCAAACCAATGGCCACAAAAATCACCCCGTGCCAACATGTGTAGCAAGTAAAACTCAAGAACTATTCAAGATATGAAAATATCTGAAGTTTAAACATTCTTCTTGAAGTAGATAAAAATATCTTAATATGCTACAGGTTTTGATAATAGGTTATTCTTATGAAAAATGTAAGTCTATTAGTTTTGGGAAACAAATAATATAATTCAGAAATCCCAATATCTGTGTCTTTTAAACCAGTCATTAGTCGCCGGGCAGAAGCCCGCGACTTCTATTTTTAATAGGTTTTCGGAAATGACATGGGAGGGGGGGTTATTATTAGATTTTTTTAAATGTCTTGAACATATTACAATTGCGTTTGTTTAAAATCACTAAGTTATGACACATCTAAAATGAAATAAATATTCCGATGTTTTAAGTATGTGCAGTTTCTTTATTTTGACTGGCATTTACGTTTTTGTGTTTTATTTACGAAGAGAAATAGTCCCTATTAGCTAGACTGGGATACTTTATTTTCATAAACTATGTAATCAAAAGGCGATAACTACAAACCTTTACGTCGCACAGTCTAATTTGATTACATACGCGCACCTGCTTGCAGCCGATTATCGATATTAAAATAACGTCGAATTCTCCTTTTAATAGATAAGTATCAACATTAACTGGTAACAGAAACAAAAATAAGAATAATTGGTGAAAATATGTCTCAAATATAAGCCTGTTTATCGGTCGTGAACGTCGAAACGCCTTTTCCTCAGTTTGTGACCTAGTTTCATATCGCCAAAATGTAAACAAAGCGAAGTAACCGGAAGTAAAATGTAAACTTAGAAAAGTGACTTTTTCATGCATACAAAAAATGTCGCACGACAAATTGATTTCTTAAACGTCACGAAACGAGTGCATGGGTCGAATATAGGAGAAAGACAGATACTATAGAAATGCTTTTTTCTCTCGAATGCACTAAAGCTTTGCCTGATTTTTTATTCACTTTCTTCGATGTTTGACACTACGACTCGATTTTGAAACGAGAGTCAACATTTCGAAAGAATGCTCAAACACCTTATTACAGATAGATAGCTAATATTACACACTTAAATGTTAAAATATATGTGATATTAAATGATTATTTGGCTTGAATCAAATTAAGAGAAGAACAAACTCTGATAAACAATAGATTTAGAAATATAGAAAATCTGCTCTTTCGCACCCAATTATTTCATACTTGCCACCTATTAAATAGTAATGGGACTCGCAACTGGCATTTCTCTTGCGCCAAACATATATTGTATGCATCAACGATTTAGATGAACAATTTAGCTGATATGTTGTTTCAAGTGTGGTCTACTTTTTAAACATACGAGGATACATTTTAACATCTGTGAAATATTTATTATAATTATTATTAAAAAGGAGGAAGTTCATGTCTTCAGCAATTTAACCGTTTTCTCAATGTTTAAAGGTTTTCATTGTTGCTTCAGACATGGAAATATTTAATAGCTTTTTATTGCATGTAGATTTAAATCCCAAAATGTATTAATTATGTCTCCCCCCCTCCGGAGGAGACATATTGCTTTTGCCTGCGCCGTCTGTCTGTCTGTCCGTCTGTCTGTCTGTCCGTCTGTCTGTCTGTACGTCCACATTTCTTGTCCGGCCTTTATCTCACAACCCCTTGGCCACATTTCTATGAAACTTCACAGGAGTCATCGGTACAACTTCTAGTTGCGCATATTACGAGGGCATTTAATTTGACCTACTTTTGGATGAGTTATTGCCCTTTTTTAAAATTGCCATTTCATTCTTGTCCGGCCTTCATCTCACAACCCCTTTGCCACATTTCTATGAAACTTCACAGGAGTCATCGGTACAACGTCTAGTTGCGCATATTACGAGGGCGTTTAATTTGACCTACTTTTGGATGAGTTATTGCCCTTATTTTAAAATTGCCATTTCATTCTTGTCCGGCCTTCATCTCACAACCCCTTTGCCACATTTATATGAAACTTCACAGGAGTCATCGGTACAACGTCTAGCTGCGCATATTACGAGGGCGTTTAATTTGAGCTACTTTTGGATGAGTTATTGCCCTTTTTTTAAAATTGCCATTTCATTCTTGTCCGGCCTTCATCTCACAACCCCTTTGCCACATTTCTATGAAACTTCACAGGAGTCATCGGTACAATGTGTTGTTGCGCATATTACGAGGGCGTTTAATTTGACCTACTTTTGGATGAGTTATTGCCCTTTTTTTAAATTTGTTTGTCTGTCTGTCTGTACGTCCACATTTCTTGTCCGGCCTTTATCTCACAACCCCTTGGCCACATTTCTATGAAACTTCACAGGAGTCATCGGTACAACGTCTAGTTGCGCATATTACGAGGGCGTTTAATTTGACCTAATTTTGGTTGAGTTATTGCCCTTTTTTTAAATTGCCATTTCATTCTTGTCCGGCCTTCATCTCACAACCCCTTGGCCACATTTCTATGAAACTTCACAGGAGTCATCGGTACAACGTCTAGTTGTGCATATTACGAGGGCGTTTAATTTGACCTAATTTTGGTTGAGTTATTGCACTTTTTTTTAATTTGTTTGTCTGTCTGTCTGTACGTCCACATTTCTTGTCCGGCCTTTATCTCACAACCCCTTGGCCACATTTCTATGAAACTTCACAGGAGTCATCGGTACAACGTCTAGTTGCGCATATTACGAGGGCGTTTAATTTGACCTAATTTTGGTTGAGTTATTGCCCTTTTTTTAAATTGCCATTTCATTCTTGTCCGGCCTTCATCTCACAACCCCTTGGCCACATTTCTATGAAACTTCACAGGAGTCATCGGTACAACGTCTAGTTGCGCATATTACGAGGGCGTTTAATTTGACCTAATTTTGGTTGAGTTATTGCCCTTTTTTTAAATTTGTTTGTCTGTCTGTCTGTACGTCCACATTTCTTGTCCGGCCTTTATCTCACAACCCCTTGGCCACATTTCTATGAAACTTCACAGGACTCATCGGTACAATGTCTTGTTGCGCATATTACGAGGGCGTTTAATTTGACCTACTTTTGGATGAGTTATTGCCCTTTTTTTAAATTGCCATTTCATTCTTGTCCGGCCTTCATCTCACAACCCCTTGGCCACATTTCTATGAAACTTCACAGGAGTCATCGGTACAACGTCTAGTTGCGCATATTACGAGGGCGTTTAATTTGACCTAATTTTGGTTGAGTTATTGCCCTTTTTTTAAAATTGCCATTTCATTCTTGTCCGGCCTTCATCTCACAACCCCTTTGCCACATTTCTATGAAACTTCACAGGAGTCATAGGTACAATGTGTTGTTGCGCATATTACGAGGGCGTTTAATTTGACCTACTTTTGGATGAGTTATTGCCCTTTTTTTAAATTGCCATTTCATTCTTGTCCGGCCTTCATCTCACAACCCCTTTGCCACATTTCTATGAAACTTCACAGGAGTCATCGGTACAATGTGTTGTTGCGCATATTACGAGGGCGTTTACTTTGACCTAATTTTGGTTGAGTTATTGCCCTTTTTTTAAATTGCCATTTCATTCTTGTTCGGCCTTCATCTCACAACCCCTTGGCCACATTTCTATGAAACTTCACAGGAGTCATCGGTACAATGTGTTGTTGCGCATATTACGAGGGCGTTTAATTTGACCTACTTTTGGATGAGTTATTGCCCTTTTTTAAAATAAATAA
The DNA here is from genome assembly GCA_031761405.1 of Serripes groenlandicus. NCBI lineage: Eukaryota > Metazoa > Mollusca > Bivalvia > Cardiida > Cardiidae > Serripes > Serripes groenlandicus. The sequence continues at coordinate 9,080,943 of JASEVX010000001.1, read as the reverse complement.
CTAACTGACAAAATACAGTCAGCCAGACAAATACACCTTGGGGGAGACATACGTTTTTCCCAAAAACAACCTCTAGTTTGTTGTGGTTTTTATTGACAAATACAAAACATCCAAAATCCTGACCCAAAAAAAATCCTGAAATTTGTAGATCTATGTGGAATTTCAAAAATCCTGGAATTAGTCCTTATGAAAACATTATGTGTATGTTTAGACTAATGAAAGTCAAGAATACATGTGTGTTAAAAAATAAATAAATGCAGTCTTTTCCGGCGACATTGATGCCTTGCATCAACTTTCTCTTGTTGTTCAAAATTCAAAGACACTCCAGTTGTTCATTGTATCTCTAACTTTAGTTGAAATGTAAAGCTTTCAGAATATATATGTTTTGTTTATGTGCCAAATGTGATTTCAAAGTTTTATTTGCTACACAATTTGAAAATTTGGACAATTTTATTTCTATGTGTGATATTTTAACCAGATAACAGGTGTACAGGTGGAGTTGCCTATCCCTCTTATCTATGTCCCTGATATAAGGATCCGGGCGTAATTAACCCTTTACCGCATACATAAGCTTTCTGGGGCCTCTACAGCAGACGGCTATCGAAATCAGTGTGGCAAAACGAGAAATTTCACCATTTGCGACAACGTGTTCAACTTAATTAAATAATTGCTCTGTGATGTATTGGGAGTATACATACTTTAATGTCGTCTGCTTCAGATGTGTTGCATGTGAGATGGGGTGAAGGTCAAAGTAAAACGAGTGTAGTTAACGAATCAATAAAACCTTGGATATCATAGTTAGAAATATGTCAGTGCTTTTATAACGAAGCGGTCGTGAACGTCTAAAGAATTTGAGCCGTGTCTGGCAAAACAGAACCGTATGACGTCTATCTTTGTATCCGTGTCACTGTACTGACGAAATGGGACCTAATGTCGTCTATATGTGTATCCGTGTCACTGTACTGGCGAAACCGGACGGAATGACGTCTATCTTTGTATCCGTGTCACTGTACTGGTGAAACGGGACATAATGGCGTCTCTCTGTGTATCCGTGTCACTATACTGGCGAAACGCCACCTAATAACGTCTCGCTTTTTATCCTGTCACGTGTAGCAATTTCGACCCGATAACAGGGTGCCGTATATTTATTTTGATATACGTCAGTTGATCACGTGATAAGCTGGTGCGCACCTGCTAGCCGGGACTACTTTTTTTAGCAAGCGTCGCTGTAAATTCCAACTTCAATCGATAAAAACAGCATATATCGTGGATAAATTTCTCATTTGTGAATACAACATTCATGAAGATAGCTATTTTTTGTGTTGTATTATGTTAGAAATTTGAGAACTATTTTTTTCCGCGCATCAATCACGATTGGCTACTGTTTATTTATAAAACATGACGTCACAATGAAAGGGATGCAATTCATTAAGTTACATATTTTTAAAGCTGCCATAAAAATAAAAAAATAAATGCAACAGGATAAATAGAATAATAGGTTGGTGCCGTGAATTGAGAAAGTTTATCTGGCTCGGCACCGTAATTTATCGGATTCGCCTTCGGCTCACCCGATAAATTACTCCGCCTTGCCAGATAAACTTTCTCAATCCACGGCACCAACCTATTATTCTCTATGTATCCGTGTCACTGTACTGACGAAACGGGATCTCATGGTGTCTCTCTTTGAAACAGTGTCACTTAACCCATTCCGACATACAACAAATCTGAAGCAGAGGACTTTTAAAACATCCATGCCTACACATATTGAAAACGTCTATAAATAAATGTATAATTATTGAATATAGTTCAATGTGAGCGAGTTCTTCTTTAGTCACAATGTATTTATAAGTCGTCTACATGCTGAAAAGTGTCGAAAATGCACCGATGAGATACTAGTTGGTCTAGAATTATCGATTTGTGTCAAAAGGGTCCAATTTTATGAGTATTTCTGTTGAGATTTTACTGGTCGCAATTGTAACAAGGCCTCAAATTCATAACAAACACAATTTGAACGGATCCTTGAATTATCCATCCTCGGATAGTTTATCTCTAAACATGCAAGTTCCGTCAAAACACTTACATTCACGTCCTTGCTGAAGAGATATAATATAAAAAGAAACGCGTTTTGAAATCAATTGAATCTTTTTTTTTGAAAATCAACGTCATAGACAGAGACGAACGTTTACGTCTCGACTCGTGCCCATTTTCGAATATGGTCGCAGTAAAACTAACCGCCTTTCCTACATACACTTTAGCTTATGTTTATGTAAACTGACGTCTTTAAATATATTGTATACGACAGGTCAATTTATTTCCAGGGCTATACCATGTTATAAATGTTATGCTTTGCTGGAAATATACGATGCGAGACTGTTGTCTTTAGGTCTTAGTGTCTCTCCGGTTTGGCGTCATCTTAATTAGCAATTTCCCACATACATACGCTTTCTGACGCCTCTGCAACAGAACGCCTTTGAAAACATTGTGTCAAAAGAAGAAATTTGCTCATTATGAGCAATTTCTCACCTTATCACAATTTTCTCAACTCTTTTCAATGATTTTAGTTTCAATTTTAGAAAAAAATCCATATTTTTACCTAGATGTTTTCAAAGTATTGTATGCTGCAGATTTGTCGTATGTGGGAAAGGGAATAGTTAAAGTTATAATGGAGTAACACTATATACATGTAGGCTACATTTCTAGGTGTGCTGTTGGAGTGAGAAGACTCGCGTATGTCTATGCTATCTTTTCGGCGTACACTGAAGGTTCTGATGAGACTGGTTGTATGTATAACCTCAAAGTAATCTTCAATGGACGCAAACGCACCAAGACTATAAATCACATGAAGTGTTTCTACATGCTCTTACTAAGTGATACGAATGTATCGAGGGCTTGGCGTGAAACGGTTGTAACTAAAATTTGTATTTTTTACCAAGGTTAATCACCTCGCCATAAAGTCTTTATAAGCGTTAAATCATTGTTCTTGGTAAACAATGTAAATTTAGATGCCCTCTGAGCAATGGCACCTAAATTTGCATTGTTTAGAAAGGGGTCAAAATTGCCCCTAAACCAGGGTTTTCAAAATAGGTTTTTAGTTACAACCGTTTCACGCCAAGGCCTCGATATATACATTACATTGTCCTACACGTGTACTATTTGCACGTGCATTCACAAAGGTTCAATTGGTAATACTGCTGTTCGCAGCAGGGTGAAATGCCAGTGCAATACAACTCAATTAGTACCAATAACATACTCATAATTACTTGTTTACGAGATATAATGTAACCATATGTACTCATTAGTACAACAATTATTCGAACATTGTAATTATCGCTAATTGAATCTATTCATTTACTGAGCGTCAGGCAAAGATATGATCCCTATCACGTACAGGTATTTATTTCATCAGATCTTAAAGGACACAACAACATTTATTAATTATTTCACTATGTCTATAGACAACTTTTATTAATTATTTCACTATAAAAACAACGAGGAAACATAGCAAATGCAAATCACATAAGATCAACTGAACATATTAAAATCACAGGTGAATATATATTTGTCAATATATAGTCCAAATGCTATTTTTAGATTTTAAACGAAACTGGCACCTTTGATTAAAATTCGTTACTTTCAAAAATCCAATAACAAAGGTTCAAGAGGGCGTCAATTTTGTTTATATCCTTACATGTTAGTGTCATAACGTATTACTGTTTATTGCTAATTTCCGACTGTGTTGATGTGTAATTTGTTTGTTACTGAAACCGTTGTTATGATTAAGTTATATGATTTACGAATGTATCTTTAAATTTCGTGTTAAGGATAGATTTAATTCCAGTAAACTCGAAGATCTCGCTTCAAACCTCACTTCCATGTCCTATAACGGCAAAACAATTGGCAAAGCTGCTTATGAAACGCTGGGGTTGGACGTACTTTTTCGCATTGGCAACGATTCCTTTTTAAATAACACAGCAGATGAGACATTACCATCGTCGCAAAATGTTTTACCACTAGATAAAGTAAACGCCTACTGACAGCATTTCTAATAACCCGTCCAAGATTCTTTCAATTTCATTGCGCTATCTTAACAAAGTTAACCTTTGAAACGGATACAATGAACATTACTTAGTGACTCTATGAACCGAGGGTCATCGTGGTGCGTGATTCAGTTAGTCATTCGAGTGCTCGATGCTCTTGTCTGTTCTACTTTTGATTAAGTGAACAACAGAGCAATAGATACGATGCCTATGTCTTATTCCAAAATTCTTATTGGACACTCAGACCTAATATTGTTGGTACTCACGAGAATCGGTTCAATGAGACGATTCTTTTGAGTACCCACACCATAGGGTTTCGTTGAGTCACACGGGAGAAATTGGTAGAAAATGATAAGTTTTCTCCTTTTTATCCAGCCCTCTATAACATTTAGTAGCCATGCTATTTGCACTGTCTAGACAATCAGGGTTAATGGATAAATTCCCGTCCCGGTGACCATTATACAAGTAGTAACACATGTCAACATTTTAGATATATCTATATCTATATCTATATCTTGGGAGTTTGTTTCTATGTATTTGGAAGAAGCCATACATTTCAATAAATAAACGAATCAAAGGGATCATAGAGCTTGCCGATATGTAAAGCAATTCCATAAACTATTCTGGTCATTCACAACTCTGAGGCTCCATCAGACTAGTTTTGTGTTGGTTTTATTCGCCAGGTGATCATGGAGTACACCTACTTGAGACTTCATTAAAAGAGTCTTTGTGTGTAATCCATCAAAATGTCTCATCATTTTAAACTGTTTGTTTTCATGTGTAATGTGACATTGATGTGTTTTCAATTAGCGTACACACGGTATAGTCACATACATGCATGTACTTAAACAAGATATGTTAATTCACATACCGATTGCATAACTAAGTTTAGATATAGTTGCCAAGTTAATAGATGAGTCATTTCACAGTTATAATATTCGAGCCTTACTATTCAGACAACAAAACAATTACCATAGAGCATCTGAGACTGCTGTAGATCCAAACCAACCAACCAAACCAACCAACACATCTGAGTATTCTGGGTCTGGATGTATACAGTTCGCTGACAGTTCGCTGATAAATTATATACGTTTCAAGAAACTTCAACCAATCAAATTGAACATCAATTTCAATATCAATTTCTTAATATAAGCACCAACAAAACGCAATAGTAAACAACAAATTATCTTTCAAAATATTTTTAATCATACAATAACACATGTGACAATATATTTTATTCTAAGCCTTACTATTTGTGACCTGATCCTTAACTTTAAACAAATATGTAAGTCGTTCTGACGTACATGCATGTTTATCCAGTTTACACGTCTTAATGTGTATTCTCATAAAACTAATCGAAAATTCAATGGACAAACATGGACGTCATAAATATCATACATTCTTCGAACAAAGCTAAGGATCATGTTGATATTGCCAAGTAATTCTTTCTTCTTTTTTTCGTTGGACAGGTTATGGTAATTTAGCCCCGCACACGGAGTTAGGCAAGGTTGCGGTGATAGCCTACGCGCTTATTGGTATACCTATCACATTCCTCATGTTACAGGGCCTTGGGGAGCATCTGGCCATACTCTCCAAGAAAGTCAACAAGTTGACATTTTGCTCAAAGCGCCCTGAATTGAATAAATATCTCAACATGGTGCTTATTATTTTGATTGGGCTCTCGTTGTTGTTTATTGGGCCGACATTTTTGTTTATGAACGTGGAAGGCTGGTCCATGATGGATGGGATATATTACTGTTTTGTGACATTGTCTACCATCGGCTTTGGTGACTTCATTCCAGGTTAGTACCGACGATTATACATTGGCATGTTTGCAGAACTGTTTAAGGCGATATATGTCATTTTCCTTTGGTAAATCATTAAATTTACCACGGCTTCGTTCAGATGAGTAGAATTAACCTTCGGCACGTGTTGAAATCGACTCGTTTGAACGGCACACAGTGGTAAATTCCCCGATAATTATTTGAAAATTATACACGAACGATTAGTGGTTTCTGTAATGTCATTTGTATGGCATGTTCCTAGGTTTGTTACTCGTTGATATATATTATTGACACAAGGCTTCAAGTTAATAATAACACACGTACGTATGCCATAACCCTTTTCCACTACAACAAATCTGCAGACGACTTTGAAAACTACTAGGCTAAGATGCAATATATTCAAATATAAAATGAATTTATTGATTAGGGTGGATTTGTTTTATTGGGAATTTACGCCGCTTTCAACATTATTTCAGTTATATCACGGCGACAGTTCACTTATTCATGATCCCTGGGTAAACAAACCAGTACTAGGCTAGAAAATGTGCCTTGCCAAAGGGCACTGCACCACGACCGTAGTGCCGCGACTGGGGATCGAACCCGGGACACCCGTTTTAAAATCCCCAACGCTAACCACGCGACCACAGCGGATTCCTTTGATTAGGGTTGAAAACAGTGTTGCAAAAGCGTGGAACATTCTTAGAAAGCGTCTACTGCAGATGCGTCTAACATTCGGAAAGGTGGGATTACTCATAAACACATTCACACAAAGTTCACCTCCAGGTCAGAATTGCCGAGAAATGGAATGATTAGAGTGAATGGGATCTTCACATAATTTCGCAGCGGTGCAAAACACTAACTCGTCTACAATAATGTATCGCGTCTGAAAAAAAAGTATCTCCTCATAGATATGATGAGTCAGACCTGTGTTTGTTTACGAGAAAACAAAAAATAAAAACTGTTGACATTTTTCGATTTTGGTTTTAAACAAAAAAGGAATTTTACAATCACTCTTTTTTGAGCTTTTTCCATAAAAAAAATATCTACAACAGAGGCGTTTTAAATCGTCTGAATTTAGAAAAATGTTTTTGTAACATGTATTCCTTTCTTTCTGCCAGCGTTACATTCGGAGAACAGTTTTTCGGGTGAAGTAGCGGGTACTATCTACAGAATCGTAGCGTACGTGTGGATCCTGTTTGGGCTGGCGTATCTCGCCCTCATAATAAACTACATATCAATGGTTCTCGTGAAAAAGGCCGAAAAAGTTCAGAAAATAAGTAGAGCTAAATTAGAGGTAGGTTACTTTTTCCAAGCGCTCATTCAACCCTTTCCTTCATACAGACGCTTTCTCTGAAACCTCTGCAGCTGACGACTTTTGAAAACGTTTAATCAAGAGAAAAAAATGCTCATAATGAGTAATTTCTCCTATTGCTACTTGTGTTTCACCTTTATTCAAACGTGTCCTTTCTTGTGTTGAGAGCTTCCATTTTTATGACTGAATATGTTCAAAGTCGTCGTCTTCTGCAGATGTGTTGTATGTAGAGAAGGGTTAACTCTAACGTTATCTAACGAAAAGGAATCCAATTATGGCTACTAGGTGCCCTGAAGTTATGAGGGACATTAGTGATACTTATATTATCTCCCTTGTCAGATAAAGACCAAGGGAGACCAAATAGTTGGTAGGTCCTTTTAGTTGGAATCCTTTGTCTTTATCGCTATTTCGCAATGAGATATTGCAATTACTCTGTTCACATTAATCATAAATGTGTTAATTAAAGTGATGATTCAAAAGAGAAAATTTACATAGCAGTGTTTAAATAAAACAAATGTGGAATGACTAATCAATCTAATAACAGTTGGCCAAGACAATGCAATTATAAGTGCACCATCATGTGCAAAGAAACCAATGATAAAAACAGAGGAAACCAAATGATAGGACCTAGCTAGATGTAGAGAGTATTAAAGGGAGAAAACTGACCGATGTCTCCAATTGTACTTTGCTTGGTGGATTTGCGTATCGTTACCAGACGTCACAATGCAATAAATAGAACGTACAATGTACATACACATGCGTTTGCCGATAAATTTACGCCATCCGCATTTTGCTTTTATATAATTTAAAAAACCCCAAAAAAAACCATTTAGCTCTTATGTAGCCTCACCACTTTTGCGCCAATGTTATTTCGGTCCAATTCCGACAACCTTACTTTAGGCTAACATATCTTTGGCGGAATTGTACCCAGTAATGATACCAAATATGTAAAGGACCCTGTAATGATACCAAATAAGTCAAGTTGATGGAATTGGACCCTGTAATGATACCAATGATACCAAATAAGCACGTTGATGGAATTGGACTATGTAATGAAACCAAATAAGTTAAGTTGGTGGAATTGTACCCTGTAATGATACCAACTAAGTAAAGTTGGTGGAATTGGACTCTGTAATGATACCAAATAAGTACAGTTTGTGGAATAGGACCCTGTAATGATACCAAATAAGTACAGTTGGTGGAATTGGACCCTGTAATGATACAAATAAGTAAAGGACCCTGTAAAGATACCAAATAAGTAAAGTTGGTGGAATTGGACCTGTAAGGATACCAAATAAGTTAAGTTGGTGGAATTGGTCCCAGTAATGATACCAAATAAGTAAAGGACCCTGTAAGGTTACCAAATAAGTAAAGTTGATGGAATTGTACCCTGTAATGATACCAAATAAGTAAAGTTGGTGGAATTGTACCTTGTAATGATACCAAATAAGTAAAGTCGATGGAATTGTACCCTGTAATGATACCAAATAAGTTAAGTTGGTGGAATTGTACCCTGTAATGATACCAAATAAGTAAAGGACCCTGTAAAGTTACCAAATAAGTAAAGTTGATGGAATTTGTACCCTGTAATGATACCAAATAAGTTAAGTTGGTGGAATTGTACCCTGTAATGATACCAAATAAGTTAAGTTGGTGGAATTGTACCCTGTAATGATACCAAATAAGTAAAGTTGGTGGAATTGTTACCCTGTAATGATACCAAATAAGTTAAGTTGGTGGAATTGTGTAATGATACCAAATAAGTTAAATTGGTGGAATTGTACCCTGTAATGATACCAAATAAGTTAAGTTAGAGGAATTGGACCCTGTAAAGTTACCAAATAAGTAAAGTTGATGGAATTGTACCCTGTAATGATACCAAATAAGTTAAGTTAGAGGAATTGGACCCTGTAATGATACCAAATAAGTTAAGTTAGAGGAATTGGACCCTGTAATGATACCAAATAAGTTAAGTTAGAGGAATTGGACCCTGTAATGATACCAAATAAGTAAAGTTGTGGAATTGTACCCTGTAATGATACCAAATAAGTTAAGTTGATGGAATTGGTCCCAGTAATGATACCAAATAAGTAAAGGACCCTGTAAGGTTACCAAATAAGTAAAGTTGATGGAATTGTACCCTGTAATGATACCAAATAAGTTAAGGTTAGAGGAATTGGACCCTGTAATGATATTAAATAAGTTAAGTTAGAGGAAATGGACCCTGTAATGATACCAAATAAGTTAAGTTAGAGGAATTGGACCCTGTAATGATACCAATAAGTTAAGTTAGAGGAATTGGACCCTGTAATGATACCAAATAAGTAAAGTTGGTGGAATTGTACCCTGTAATGATACCAAATAAGTTAAGTTGATGGAATTGGTCCCTGTAATGATACCAAATAAGTTAAGTTAGAGGAATTGGACCCTGTAATGATACCAAATAAGTAAAGTTGGTGGAATTGTACCCTGTAATGATACCAAATAAGTTAAGTTGATGGAATTGGTCCCAGTAATGATACCAAATAAGTAAAGGACCCTGTAAGGTTACCAAATAAGTAAAGTTGATGGAATTGTACCCTGTAATGATACCAAATAAGTTAAGTTAGAGGAATTGGACCCTGTAATGATACCAAATAAGTTAAGTTAGAGGAATTGGACCCTGTAATGATACCAAATAAGTTAAGTTAGAGGAATTGGAACCCTGTAATAATACCAAATAAGTTAAGTTAGAGGAATTGGACCCTGTAATGATACCAAATAAGTAAGTTGGTGGAATTGTACCCTGTAATGATACCAAATAAGTTAAGTTGATGGAATTGGTCCCAGTAATGATACCAAATAAATAAAGGACCCTGTAAGGTTACCAAATAAGTAAAGTTTGATGGAATTGGACCCTGTAATGATACCAAATAAGTCAAGTTGATGGAATTGGACCCTGTAATGATACAAATAAGTAAAGTTGGTGGAATTGTACCCTGTAATGATACCAATAAGTTAAGTTGATGGAATTGGTCCCTGTAATGATACCAAATAAGTTAAGTTGATGGAATTGGTCCCAGTAATGATACCAAATAAGTAAAGGACCCTGTAAGGTTACCAAATAAGTAAAGTTGATGGAATTGGACCCTGTAATGATACCAAATAAGTCAAGTTGTGATGGAATTGGACCCTGTAATGATACACAATAAGTAAAGATGATGGAATTGTACCCTGTAATGATACCAAACAAGTAAAGTTGGTGGAATTGGACCCTGTAATGATACCAAATAAGTTAAGTTAGAGGAATTGGACCCTGTAATGATACCAAACCGTATAGCCAATAGTTCTCCATTTTACGGCTCCAATGTATACATGTAACGTTCACTAATTGAATAGGTCATAGAGCAGCAGCAGTTCAATGCGGAATACAGGTAATCGAACACATTGTGTTTATTTGTAATGCATAATGTTGTAGAAGAGCGTCCGCATAAGGTTTGATCCATAGTCGGTAATAAATGGTAGTAACGGCTTTTCCTCCTTGGGGCTCATAATTGTGTTGTTAGCTTTACGACTGACACAGTGGATAATAGTACTGGTAACTTACCAGGAAACACCGTGATAAAACTGGACACATGTGTTGAAATTGGCTTTAAACACCATGTAAACAATCAACTATTTATAATGAATACGATATCGAAATAAATACTTTTGAAAATACTTTCTTTTCAGACCGAAATGAAACAAATTCAGCGAGAACTAACGAAACCAAATCCAATTTCTTGCATATAGCAAACAACGTGGCGGAGTCGGTTAGTTCCGGTATGGACGGTGTTCGAAAGGGCCAATCAGAAGAGAGACAGGTAGATCATCCGGATAACCCGGATATAGTTATAGAAGAACATGACTCTTCATCAAATCAAAGTACCAAAGTATTCCTAGATCCCCGTTCAAATATAGATACCACAAAAAACAAGAGAAGGAAAAGGAAAGACTTCAACCTGTACTTTTATTATCCTATACGAAAAGAGAATCTTATTAAATGAAAGGGAGGAGAATAAATGGCACGAGATGTAAATACAACCGAAAGACAGAGGACGAGAGAGAGATAAAGAGAGAGAGAGAGAGAGAGAGAGAGAGAGAGAGAGAGAGAGAGAGAGAGAGAGAGAGAGAGAGAGAGAGAGAGAGAGAGAGAGATAAAGAGAGAGAGAGAGAGAGGAGAGAGAGAGAGAGAGAGAGAGAGAGAGAGAGAGAGAGAGAGAGAGAGAGAGGGAGAGAGAGAGAGAGAGAGAGAGAGAGAGAGAGAGAGAGGAGAGAGAGGAGAGAGAGGAGAGAGAGGAGAGAGAGAGAGAGAGAGAGGAGAGAGAGAGGAGAGAGAGAGAGAGAGGAGAGAGAGAGAGAGAGAGAGAGCGAGAAAGAGCGAGAGAGAGAGAGAGGAGGAGAGAGAGAGAAAGAGCGAGAGAGAGAGAGAGAGAGAGAGAGAGAGAGAGAGAGAGAGAGAGAGAGAGAGAGAGAGAGAGAGAGAGAGAAAGAGAGAGAGAGAGAGTAACAGAAGACGTATACCTCTTGCCTCCCTTGTGTTCTCTCTTATACATATTTTGTTGTTGAAGTAATTCAGATTGTGTTACAAATCCAACCATCACAATGAATACGTGAATGGTGTTTAGTTTAAACTTATTTATTTAACATCGACTGCGAAACAAGAGCTTTCAACTTATATTAATCACGCTCGATGTCTGCTTCCTGGAGACTTGACCAGTTTTGACGCCGTATGTGTGGAAAAATCCCCCTAAAACAATACTCTCTTCTCAAAGAAAACCATGAGCTACATACATATCGTTCATGTCAATCTGATTATAAGCATTTATCAGAATTTGGTGCAATTTTTCTTCAATCACACAGACAGAGCTCTAGATATAGGAGTGTTTTGCATGTTCTAAAATCCTTATTTGACCCTCTAACCCTATGTTGTGGGGTACTCAAAGAATCGTCTCAGTGAGACGATTCTTTTGAGTACCCACGAATAGGGTTTGCTTTATTGATAAGAGAGAAATTGTAGGGAAAGGAGCTGAATAGTCCCTCCTATCTGGACCTCTGACAGGTATTGTAACATTTGTTACACACATCTACAAATCCGTCTCTTTCAGTTCACGTAGTTGCGGTAGTCGAACATTAATCACCATCTCAACCCAACCTCACCACCCTGCATTGGTTTAGCAATACATGCATCTTTAATTATTCACATCATATTATGTTAAAAGAGGCTGAGAATCTCATAAGTTATGTGTATAGAACAGAACTAACACATGTCTAGATTTGGATTGTTTAGGTGCATGTACTCGACCTTTGGGGAAACTCGAATATATATTTATACCCCTTTGGAAGATAGGGGGTATTTCGGGCAGTCTGTGTCAGGGCAGTCTGTCTGTCTGGTCAGTATGTCTGTCCGGTGGAGCCTATTGTCGGCTATTTTACAAACCACTGGGTGGAATTCAATAAAATTTTATATGAAGGCTATACTAAGAGGAGATGTGCATATCCTAAAGGGGTTACAATTGCATGATATTTTATTATTTATTATGGCCCTTTTACTAATTAAGTTATGGTGTATGTCAAGGTGCTGTTTAGGGGTATTAGATTATCTTTCAGTGATAGTTCTAGTTTTTATTCGAACCATTTACTGGAACGGATTTCTCTTTGAAAATAGGTAGGCGGTATGTTCAAAAGATGAAGTGTGTGGAAGAGCGGTTGTGTTCAAGGAAAAGATTTATATGTCTGCGTTGGTCTGATATTATGACTGGCTGAGCTCTGCATAATATATTATGATAAATGAGCCTTTTCCCGTGGATCGTTGATGGTAGACCTGTCTTTATGGACTCTGCGTAAAGTATCGACCCGGATCAGCTGAGCATGCCGCACAGGCTAACCCGGACAGACATGTTTCGCCTACTGTGGATTTTCTGTTTCTAGGAATCATTACGCTATACCTCTTAACCCCTGAGACGGAATGTGTCGGCCCGGATCAGCCTAAGCATTGCCGCGCATTCTAACCCGGACAGACACGTTTCGCCTCCTGTGGATTTTCTGTTTCGGGAATCATTACGCTATACCTCTTAACCCCTGAGACGGAATGTGTCGGCCCGGATAGCTAAGCATGCCGCGCTACGGACTGACCGGCGTTTCGCTCCTGTGGATTTACCTGTTCAGGGGAATCATTACGCATACCTCTTTACCCCTGACTGGAACTGTAGATCCCGAGACCGGAATTAACCTGCGCGTGCGCGGACTGCAGGGTCCATAATGTTGGTGTTCTCTTGGAACGGTTCAAATATAATAAACATTGTGTTAAACAAAAATTAAAGAGTACAAGGGACATAACCCTAGTGACCTTATTATTTGGAGGTATTCTATTTATTCAATATTCCTT